>LPNX010354973.1:56029-181078 GCA_001517045.1 Pseudotsuga menziesii
GATATAAAATTTATTTAATGAGTGATATAAGATAAGATAATTTTTTTAATGTCCAACAAATGATTTTTGACCTATTTTAATGATAATTTTTTTTAAAGATAAAAAGTATTAATATAAAATTTAAAAATAATAATTATGAAAATGTTAATATAAAATTTAAAAATTTTAATTATGAAAGTATTATATAAAATTTAAAAATTAGAAAAAATAAAATTATCCAACACTATTTATAAAAACAAAATCTATGTTTTTACAATATATATCAAATAACAAATCCATGTCAAATTTTTTTTTTTATATTTTGAAATATTACAACCTAAACCAAATTTATTTGAAATTCAATTTTTCTTTTTAATGTATATTATTTTATAATCTTAAATCTTCAAAATTAAGTAACCAACTTATAATGAATACTTTAATTTTAATTTCCCAAATATATATATAATTTTTTGAAAAATCACTTACCCAAATAACATATAAATCATAATTAAAACCAATAATATATATATATATATATATAAAATAACCATTTATGATCCAAAACATAAGATCTTATTACTGATCAGTAATATTTTTATTATTATTAACATGTGGGATTTGGTTAATATCCAAATGGCAAAATTAAATCTCAAGTAAGGACAATCCCTAAGCAATGCCAACCATGCTTGCTACACGTGTTCATTCAAAAAAAGTCTCAAAACATATTTACAATATTATATATAACTTAGTAATACACTTATGGAATTTTAAGGAGATGAAAAAATTGTTATCTTTATTAAAAATCGGTTTTCTTTGTCCTCAACTAATATTTGAAAACAAATATACTCTATCCTTCCCGCTCTGATTCTCCCTTAACAGAAAGAAAACTAAACATGAAAATTCCAAGTTAATTAGTGCTCTGAAACCTTTATAGTCATTAAACCACGAGCACTTCATAAAATTGGAACCCCTTGTATTTCATAAACTGTAAACTCATAGAGCTCATATTATTTGGTATGAGAATGGAAATAGAAAATGACTATAAAAATGAAACGAAACCACATAATAGCTTGAGGTCCACGGCTTTATAAAAACGGAACAAAATCACATTATAGTAGTGCAATACATTGCTCCTGAACAATCCGACCTGGGAATCGTTACAAAGCAAGTGCAACCTTATGCTCAGGACATTGACTGAAAAGAAACATATTGTAACAAGTATTGAATAACCCATCCAGTGTCACCTGCATATTAGGGATCTTTCCATAAAAAGCATCAAGCAAGGAATTGGGTGAACGTTGTTTCCCAGTCAATGATCGTTGCTTCTCGGCTGGTAGATCTCATTGCCGGAACTGAGACCGTAAAGGATTATTCCAATCAAGTTGGCATAATAGAATGTGGGATTTTGGAGTGTGGTGAATTGCTAACCGAAAGTAGAAATGACAACTTTCTTCCCACGCAAAAACGAACAAGGGATCCCGAATCCAAAGATGCAAACGACTCCAAGATGGGAAGATGGTAAGATAACAAAGAAAAAAAGCGGTCCATCCTCCAATTCCATCACTCCCAGAGACGAATATGTATCTTCTGGTATGTGTCTTCTCATAGGAACTATGTACAACCGAATGAGAAATTAGGAAGATATTGAAACCCAAAGGTGATCGCACCCGAAGCAAGCGAACCAATCACCTGTGTCGCATCTTCATGTGTGACTTCAAAGTCTAGTATCGTTTTTTCCATGCAAGGCTGCAATACGTTGAGGAGCTTTGATTTTCTTGTTGACGTGTCTGTGAATGGAAGGATAAGAATGTGCACGGTGGCAGCCTTTCCATTTTTGGCATGTTGTCGAGGCGACATCACTACCGGTGTCTATGAGCATATACATGCTTTTCTTGGGTGTAGAAAAATCAACTTGCATTATGCACTCTCCAAATCCTAACCTAACTGGGATGTTGGCATTGGAGTCCCCTTTGGACGAGCAAGAAGTCCGCTTCAGAAAATAGAGACAATTGGCATCGGCTCTAATTTTTTCAGACATTAAGTTTTCCCAAGTCCGGCCGTAAGGAGGATGGAACGGTGAACACTGGATACCATCATCCCCAATGTCCACATGCTATAAAAATTTATGGCTATCCAAGTATTGTGCAAATCATCTCTGCTACCAAATGTGGAAATCCAAGCGGACATTTGACATTGTTAGTCAAGACAAACAGTTTAGTGGAAAAGGTTGAAACACAATTAGGCTTCGAGTGGGCGAGCGATCCAATTTTCAATCCAAAGGAAAACCGGGAAAAGAGTTCAAAATTTAAATTCATATTTCCCTCTCATTCATATTGGGATAACAGCCTCAGGTCAAGCTTTTACAGGAATGCTGAAACCTATGGTTAAGCTTCCACCAGGACGCTGAAACCTCTTTTCCGTCAGTGGTCTACATCAAAATCCAACATTGCCTGCCGGAGAGTAACTGCCGACCGTAGCAGCTGGATATGCTATTAATGGTTATAGGCGATGGGCATGGCTTATGCTATGGATGGTCATCCTGGTCTGACAATTGAAGACTAGTATTAAAGACGACTCTGTCCGGTGAATAAGGCTCGCCATGTTTCACCCATTATTTATGGTCTTTACATTACTTTTATGAGGTCAAAGTCATTAAGCAGTGCATGATCATAGAACATTGTTTGACGAGTTGTAACATGCATAAGCAGAATTTAAAATGCGTTTGGACATGCCCGTGGACTTTTCGGGGAATGATTCTCGTGAGGAAGCGATGGAGAAAAGCCCAAGTCAGTGAACTCGCTCGCGTAAGGATTTACGGCTCGCACTGGTTTTTTCTTTTGTATCCCTCTACCTCTCTCTGTCTGTGCTTGCGGTGAGTCATGGGCGTGAATTTCATTCTTTGGGGCCTTGTCGTCGTGTTTTTGGAGTTGAGTGGTAGGTTTTCGGTCTAACGAGGTTTTCTGGTGTGTTGTGGGGGTGTGTGGCACTTTTTTTTGCTGTCTAACTGAGTCCAGTTCGTCCTTCTGATAGACCTTCTGATAGACCTAGTATCAACTAGTATAAAAAGTGGGAAGTTTCCCAGAGTGGTTTGCTGGGCGTTTGGTTCTTGCTAGGGAGGATCCTCGGTGTCTCTTCCTATCTTTCCAAGTTTTTTTTTGTTTTTTTGGTTGTGTATTTGACTGGACCTCTCTTATGTCGGGAGAAGTTTTGGTTGGGGCTCGTACTAACCCTAATGAGACTAACCCTAATGAGAGGGTTTCGTTTGTTAAATCAGTTCCTGTTTCTATGGACAGAGTTGCCTTTGTGCCAGTCGCATAATCAGGTCGGGATCCTCTTCTTGCATGTCACGTGACTCAAGGTGGCATGGCTCTAGACCTTCGACAATAGTCTTTTCCTCCTCCGAGAGTGGACAAGGGCACTAGGGTTTTGGGATCTTCAAGGCCTCGAAACCGTCTACATCACAATTTTGAAAAGGTTAAATGTGGACGTCTGGTTTGTGTTTTGGGTGTTTGCATTGTGATTGGTATTTCCATAATCAAGATAAGCTTGTTATTGATGGCAACACATAGTTTCAAGCATATGATCTAGATAAGCAGAGGACTCAAACGAATACGTAGAGGACTTGGGAGAATTGATGATTTGTGCAGAGATCCGCAAGATAAAGCACGAGAAGAAGGTTTAAATTTTTTTTTGATGAGTAGATCCGACGGTTAGAAGTGAACCTGCAAAGAAATAAATGGTTTGGAAAATTGCGGAAACAAGATTACGGAGGTCAGATTTTGAGGAAAATGAAAAGTGTGGTTCCACATTCCGCAATTCGCAATCCAAAGATCGACGGTCAAGAAAGGGTTCTGCAAAAGCGATCGACGGTTCACAACAGTTGCAGAAAGACATTTGCGTAAGTCCATTTCGACAAAGTTTGGAGGCACATCCGCATTTTGCAATCCACAATCCAAAGATCGACGGTCAGGAAACAATCCACATTTGATCTCAGATCGACGACTAGGATTGAATCCGTAAGAAATCGATGGTTCAAAAGAAATGCGGAAACAAAGTTGTGGGAGGAAAATTGCAGAAGTAGTTTGAAAATTTTTGGAAAACCCACAATTTGCAATTCACATCAGATCTAAGATCGACAATCGGGAAAGAATCCACAAGAGATCAACGACACGGGAGAAATGTTTTGGAAGTAGTTTGAACAAATTTGGAAAACCCACAATCCGAAATCCGCATCTGATCTTATTTCAGATCGACGAACATGAGCATGAGTCTGCATGAAATCAACGGTGCGGAAGAAGTCATGCAGAAAAAGACAATTACAGAAGGAGTTATAGTTGCAGAAACATCATTGCGGAAACTTAGATTTGCAGGAAGACTGAGATTGTGAAAGCAAGCTTTGTTATTGTTGCGTTGAAAACGGACATGGATTTTCTTGTTCATGAACTTTTTGAATGCAAACGAAAATCGAATCGAAAAGTTATGAATTCAAGAACGATTGGGTTCCTTCTCTGTCATGAATCATTGAACAGTTTTGAGGAAGTTATGAAACTAAAGAGTCAAACATACGATCATGTGAAGGGAATAAGGATTGGCATGCATAAAAGAATGGTTGAGACAAGACTTTAGATGGCGCTCTTTGTAGCCAGAGAACTGGAGCATGGACCTTCGTCAAACTGGGGATTGCAAAATGAAAGGGGACTCTGATTTCTTTCAGTAATATGCAAAACCGAGATAATAATAGGATCCGAGTTTGAATAAGAAGATCAGAAAGTAGATCAGAAAAGTATAACAAAGTTGGTATGCATTAATATATTTGTTTTCTACATACTGTACTAAACATGTTTAAATCTAAGGAATAAGGGTGGTACGGCGGTGTTATAAAACATATGTTGTCTTCTCTGTACAAGTTGGAGCCTGTACAACTAGAAGTGGGTACTTCCACTCAGTAGTAGCTGGAAAACTTTATTGTTTAGTGGGTTCTAGAAAATCATGAGGGTTGGTCCTCTCTACAAGTAGGAGCTTGTAAACAAAGGTTGCATCCTCGTTTGAGTAGGTGTTCAAACAAAGATAATATAAATGAATTAGAGCCTCTTGTTAATATTTGTCAATTTTTCTATCATGTGTGTGATTGATTATTACCATTTCTTTTGTTATACTTGCCACATCACCACGACTGTAAATTTGTGATCTGTGGTAATGATTTGAAAATTGGAAATTTTTTATGCTTAGAAATAATTGATTCACCCCCCCCTCTCAGTTATTTGAATAATCTCAACAATTGGTAATAGAGTTGGTTCATTTTATTTAAATGTAGATATGCAATCTTAAACATGACAAGTCATGAAGTAACTTTTATCAATAAGATTGTGTTGCAGCTGCAACTGTTCTCCCCAAATTCCTTAAATTTTGGGGCCCTCCTCGTAATTTAATCATTGAACCCTTGAGTTTTTTTTTTGGGCATGCTTTATTTTCAAGTGGCTTTGAAGATTGATTGCCAGCTTGTTTTAAAATTGCCATGTTTGAATTTTGTGTTTGGTCGAGGATGTCAGTTTGGTTGCTAACTGAGGATAAGTCAAATCTTTTGTTCTGTAAGGCCGCGATTTCACGGGTTTTAATCTTTGTTGATTCTTTTGGGCTGACCGAAACCTTTAAATATTTCACAATTCAGGCATCAAATTTTTTTGATTGATGGCTGATAGCCTTTTCCTTTCTGTCGTTGCGGCTCCCAAAGCATTTAGCCAGCCGAAGGATGAATCGCTCCGACTGCTGATGCGTATTGGTCTTTGATCACGTACCCGAAGCCATTTTTCTTCCGCCGTTGCGGTTGGGAAAGTCTTTTGGATTCCGATGTCCTAACCTTTTCGACTTTCGATTTAAAGTTTTTCCCGCCCTCCCGTCACATGCCTAAAGCCTTTACTCTTCCGCCGTTGCGGCTGGGAAGAGCCTTTGACTTCCGACGTCAGTATCCTTTCGACTTCCGTAGTGGTGCACCTGGCCATTTCTTGTGGAGTAGCCGTTTCAGTTTGTATAATCTGCTGCTTGGTTTTATAACGCGGTCCCAAATGGGTAATGCACATGGATTAATTGCAGGTGGACGTAAGGAACTGATGCACGAAGATGTAGAGGAGCAGTTTGGCAAGGATCGAAACAGAACCGTCCGGATCGCTAAAAGGGCCATCAAAGCAGGAGGCAAAGTCAATAATGCTAAAGGAACAAACCTGACTGTCTGTCCATTACTAAAAGATTCATGAGTATGTACAGACGACATAGAAGAATATGAAGCATTGGAAGAACTGGAAGGTCACACGTTTGGGGGCAGCCCAAACGATCGGCTGCTGTAGTTTAAATACTTGAAAGTTAGAACTTAGAGGGGGCTTTTTCCCTGGAAAAACTTGTAAACGATTTTCTTGTAAGAGGAACTATTTCGTTTTACAATCAGAGACTGCAATTTTGTTTGTTGGAGAAAGTGCGATATGGAATGCATCAAATGTAATTAAATGAGCAATGTTGAAGGGGAACTATTTCGTTTTCAACTGTGTCTCATTAATTGTGAGATTGTTCTAATTTCTTGAACCTATGTTCTTGGTGAATGTTCTTCAATATATTTTATGATGTTTTCCAATGTGAGTAATAGAAGTTGTTCATAAGCAATTGGCTATCTGGTTGCCCAAATATCAGTAATTGTCCATGTGTCTTGAAAGAAGTGTCAGCTATCTGTAGCTTTTCATAATGCATGCACAAATTATATTTCTCACCAATGAATGATAACCTTGCTCCCTAGGGATAGATTAGGTAGTTAGTTTATTTTCTTGTTAATGTGATTTAGATGCTGGTAAGGGCTAAGATGAGAGGTAAGAACCTGCGCATCACATTGTGACTGCTCCCTGCATCCTTATCACCCTGCATTTAGTTAGGCACTTGCATTTCATACATTAAGTCAAAAAATACAAAAATATACGGTGGACCGGGCCACAATCGGTAAAATCCTTTGTTTTTTTTACTTGACCTACAGTAGCCAGACCGCAAACCGGACGGATTCCCTATACCAAACAGTCAACGAGCTAATTGGGAACGTTGACTGGGGACAATCCCTTGCTATTGTTGCCTGCAAATTTCCAGGCCTCAACAGATTGCTATGTTTGATGGACTGGATTTCTCCTTCTGGAAGGTTAGGATGAGAACATATCTATTGTCCTTAGGTGCTAATGTTTGGGATGTAGCAGACATTGGTTATGTAAAGCCATTTGTGCTAGCCTCCAAAGATGCTAAGTTGGAATTTAGTTTTAACGCAAAGACAATGACTGCTATCCTAAGTGGTCTTGCAGAAGCTGATTTTGTTAAGGTAATGCATCTTGAATCTACAAAAGATATGTTGGACAAACTTATAAGTAGTTATGAAGGAAATGAGAAAGTAAAAGATGTCAAACTACAGACATATAAACTAAAATTTGAACAACTAAAGATGAATGAGGATGAGACTGTTAGTAAATATTTCTTAAGAGTAGAAGAGACTGTGAATGCTATGAAAGGTCTTGGTGAAAAGATTGATGAAGCACCTTTAGTTCAGAAAATTTTAAGATCTTTTATTGAAATATTTAATCCCAAAGTTTCTGCAATAGAAGAATTAAGTGATCTTAAAACTCTACCTATTGACCAACTCCCAAGAACTCTGATTGCTTATGAAATGAGGATTAGTAAAGATAAATCTGTCACTAGAGAAGCATCCTTTAAACTATATAAGAACATTGATTCTAAAATGGATGTGACTGAGGAAATTTCTTTTGTTGAAATATTGTAACTTCGAAGAATATTCTATATGTATATTTTTGTGGTCCCCAATGGTCCTATCGAGAGAACCACTTGTATTACTTTGTACCCTAATTGGAAGAACTAATAAGAGTGAGGAGGTAGTCCCCTCTAATTGTAAAGGTGGTTCTTTAGCACCCCAGTGTGGTTACTTGAGCCTACATGTGTAACTCGAGCCTACATGATTTAACTCGAGCCTACATGTCAGATGAGTTAGCTTAAGTGAATGGATGAATATAAATAGACGTGTAGCACTCCTCATTTGGAGTACACACTCTCACTTGTGTAGCGCATTAGTGGATAAGAGAAGAGTAGGAGGAGAAGGAGGAGGATCAGGATTTGATCTCCTTGCTGGTTTTATCTTTTACCTTTTTGGAACATCTATATTGAGGAAGCTTTTGCTGGGTTTTTCCCTTTAGGGTTTTCCCAGGATAAATCTGTGTTGTTCTTGTGATGTTGTTTCTTTTAGTGATCCTGTTTATATGCTTTTGTTATGAAAATGAAATGAAATAATGATGTTCTAGCTTAGCATATGAAAATTTAACATGGTATCAGAGCTAACCTGAACATGACAACTTTCACAAGGTGAAATAGCTCTCTCTCTCTCCCCGAAAGAAATTAGGGTTTTTGGGAAAATTTTTGAGTCTCGAAAAACTGATTGCATGGGAAGTTGCGCCCTCCCAGAGCGCATCTTTTGATCCCAGAATCACAGTTTTTGGATGTTTGAGTCTCCGAAAAAGTCAAACCCTAGTTTGACAGCTATCCTAGAAAACTGCATAAGCTAAACCTTGCAAGTCTGATTTGAAAGGTGAAGAATTGAAATCTCCAGAATCCAAGCACACCGGTCAACTCACCTCATTCAAGTGCATATCCTGGTAAGGTCGGTTTCTCATTCCACAAAATTTCATTTTTTTGTGATTTTCTTACAAGATGGCCCCAAGCACTAAGCTTGAGGACAAGATAGAAGGCATAGAGAAATTCCAAGCATGGAAATACAAGATTGGTCTCATTCTCCAAGAGAATGATCTTGATAAGTATATCAAAGAAGAAGTTTCAGAACCTGAAGAAGCTGAAGCTTAGGAGAAGCACAGAAAGGACATGATCAAGGCTCAAAGGATTATTGCTGACTCCATCAAAGATCACTTGATTCCTCAAGTGTCTTCCAAGAAGACTCCAAAAGAAATGTTTGATGCCTTATCCAGAATGTTTGAAGGAAGGAACATAAACAGGAAGATGAAGCTAAGAGCTCAACTAAAGAGCACCAAGATGAGTCATGGAGAAACCATCCAAGATTACTTCACAAAGGTTTCTCAGATCAAAGAGAAACTAGAAGCTATGGAGATAAGCTTGATGAAGATGAACTAGTTATGACTACTCTCAATGGTCTCACTAGACCCTAGGAGTCCATCCAAATTATGTGTGCCAGAAAAGAAAGCATGAAGTTTGATGTGGTATGGGAAGACTGCATTCAGGAAGAGACAAGAGTGGCAAATAGAGAAGCTTTACTAAAAGTAGATGATCAAGACCTAGCCACTCACACCAAGAGAAGAAGAGGTCAATCAAATTTCAAGAGAAGAAATTTCAGGGAGTCTCAACCTCCTAGAAGAATCCAAAGGGTAAGAGAAACTCCTCCAAGTAGAGACTACTCTAATTTTCAATGTTTTCATTGTGACAAGATAGGACACATTGCTAGGAATTGTCCCATGAAGAACCAAGAATACAAGAAGATGATCAACAAAAAAATATATCATGCTCATCTAGATGAAGATGAAAATGAACAAGAAGAAGAAGAAGAAGGACCTCCAAGAAAGCAAACAAGAGAAGAAGATGCATAAGAGTATGTACTATTCTCTGCACTCTCTGGGTCTGTAACACCTGGAGAAGACACTTGGATTATTGATAGTGGTGCTTCAAAGCACATGACAGGACAAAAAAAAACTCTATCCAAACTCGAAGAAAGAAGCTCTCCTCAGAAAGTTTCCCTAGGAGATGACTATCAATATCCGATCAAAGGAGTTGGTGAAGCAAGCTACAAACTTGATTCAGGTAATCCTCTAAAGATGAAAGATGTATTGTATGTACCTGGTCTAAAGAAGAACTTACTTTCTATCGCAGCCTTAGATAAGAAAGGATTCAGAGTTGCTTTCATAGATGGCCAAGTACTCATGTGGCCCAAAGGAAATAATCTTGAAGATGCTATCATCATTGGTGAAGAAGAAGGAGGATTGTATAAACTCAAGGGGCACTCAGAAACAACCCTTGTTCATGAGTCCAATGACCCTAGTGAACTATGGCATAGAAGGCTTGCCCACATTAATTAAAAATCTCTACCTCATGTAAATAAGGTAGTGACGGGATTACCAGATATGAAGATCAAGCATGAAGGCATTTGCAAAGGATGTGCGAAGGGAAAGAACATCAAGAACCCATTTCTAAAAAGTGAAACTAAAACAAAAGGTACATTGGAATTGATTCATTCAAATGTTTGTGGTCCAATGTATTCTTCATTCTTAAGTGGATTTGAATATTATATCACATTTATTGATGACTTTTCAAGAAAGACTTGGATATACTTCTTGAAAGAAAAGAGTGAAGTGTTCAAGAAATTCAAAGAGTTCAAAGCCTTGATAGAGAATATTTTAGACAAGAAAATAAAGACACTCCATTTAGACAATGGAGGAGAATATACCTCAAAAGAGTTTGAGACTTTTTGGAAAAGATGCCAGAATCAAGAGGGAACTAACCACTCCCTACAATCCTTAATAGAATGGGGTTGTGGAAAGAAATAATAGAACCATCATGGAGGTAGTGAAGACAATGATATATGATCAAGATCTTCCAATGCATCTATGGGCAGAAGCAACAAGAACTGTTGTGTATGTATAGAATAGAATATTTCATAGTTCTCTTGGGTTCAAGACCCCGGAAGAGATGTTCATGGGAAAGAAGCCTAAGGTAAGTCATCTCAAGATATTTGGTTGTACAGTATATATTCATATACCAAAAGAGAAAAGAACCAAGTTGGACCCTTATGGAAAGAAGGGGATATTTGTTGGATATTGTGAAGTATCCAAAGCATTCAGAATTTACATTCTTGGATTTCATCACATGGAAATCAGTCGAGATTTGACATTCGATGAAGAGGCAGCCCTCAAGAGATCCAGGAAGTGCCAACATGAAGAAGTATATGAAGAAGAGACATCTCCCTTAAATAAAGAAACTACATGTCTCCCTGAAGATGAAGCTCCTGAAGAACATGACATGGCAGAACCTCAAGAACCTCCTATGATGGAGATATCAAGAAAGAGATAGACTTCCTGGACAATAGAAATTACATGAGACACAGGAAGATATGGAACAACTAAAGGCTCCACAAGGGAAAGAAAGAAACCTAATACTTTCTCCAATTATGTAGCCTTGATGTGTGACCTTGTATATCAAGAACCTACAAACTACGAAGAAGCAGTTCAAAAGAAAGAATGGGAAGAAGCAACGACTGAAGAGTACCAATCAATAATGAAGAATGATGTGTGGGATATAGTTCCCAAACCAAAAGGAAAGAGTATAGTATCCTCCAAATGGATATTTAAAATAAAGCATGCAGTTGATGGAAATATCGAGAAGTATAAAGCAAGATTTGTTGCCAGAGGTTTCTCTCAAAAAGAGGGAATTGATTATGAAGAGACATTTTCCCCAGTAGCACGGTATACTTCTATTAGATCCATCATGGCACTTGCATCCATGATGAAGTGGGACTTACACCAGAAGGATGTGAAAACATATTTTCTGAATGGTGTGATCGAAGAAGAAGTATACATAGAACAACCACAAGGATTTGAAGTTAAAGATAGACATACTCATGTATGCAAGTTGAAGAAGGCCTTATATGGTATTAAACAAGCCCCTCGAGCTTGGTATGAAAGAATAGATAGTTTCCTGTCAAGCATGGGCTTTACCAAGAGTAAAGCTAATCAAAACCTTTATCTCAAGGTTGTAGAAGATAAACCTGTCATCCTTCTATTATATGTGGATGACATATTCTTGACAGGGAATGAGAAACAATTTATGGAAAGCAAGAAAAAACTAGCAGAAGAATTTGAAATGAAATAACTTGGGTTAATGCATTATTTCCTAGGTATGAAAGTATGGCAAAGTTCAGAAGGAATATTTCTCAACTAGGGAAAGTATGCAGTAGAGATATTGAAGAGACTCAATATGTTGGAATGCAAAATCATGACCACACCCATGGACTCCAACCTGAAGCTATTAGTTGATGACTCATCAGAGTTAGTGGATATGACCCATTACAGATAGATCATTGGGTCATTGTTGTACTTAAAAAATACCAAACCAGACATTTGTTTTGCTGTGAACACCTTGAGTCAATTTCTAGCTCAATAAAGACGGGTTCACCTAGTAGCTACAAAACATGTGATGAGATATCTGAAAGGGACTATAGACTTTGGTCTATACTATGATGGTAGCCATGAGTATAGATTGTATGGCTACACAAATGCAGATTGGGATGGAAGTATCTCAGATAGAAAAAGCACATCAGGTGGATGTTATAGTCTGGGATCTGCTATGATTTCATGGTTTAGCAGAAAGCAGTCTAGTGTTGCTCTAAGCACAGCTGAAGCAGAATATATAGCAGCTTTCTCTGCTAGTTGTGAAGCCATATGGCTTAGGAAGCTGATGTCAGGATTATTCAACCTAGAGTTGTACACTATCGTGATTCTATGTGACAATCAAAGTTGTATAAAAATGACAAAGAACCCAGTATTCCATGACAAATCGAAGCATATAGAAATCGGGTATTTCTACATTCGAGATATGATGCAAAAGGGAACCATAAAGCTCTAGTATGTGATTACTAATGAACAAGTTGCTGATGTGCTGACGAAGCCTCTATCTCGAGTAAAGTTTGAACACTTTCGAGACAAGCTTGGTGTTGTTTGGAAAGACCTTCCTCGAAAGGGGGAGTAGTGATGTTGCAGTGGGATTGTATCATCCTTGGGAACTTGCCCTAAAGTGATCCGGAGACCTCAGTCCTCAAGAATGAAGAGGGATTGTATAATCCCAGGACATAGGTTCAGAATGGAGCCAGTGATTTTGGTCATCGAGATAGTGGTAGGATTGTATCATCTGTGAACCTTAGTTCAAAATGTATTCGGTGATTTCGGTCATCGAGATAGTGGTAGGATTGCATCTGTGAACCTCGGTTCATAATGGATCCAGTGAATTCGGTCATCGATATGGTTTTAGGATTGTATCATCCGTGAACCTCAGTTCAGAATGGATTCGGTGACTTCAGTCATTGAGATGGTTGTAGGATTGTGTCATCTGTGAACCTCGGTTCAGAATGGATCCAGTGATTTCGGTCATCGACATGGTTGTAGGATTGTATCATTCGTGAACTTCAGTTCAGAATGGATCCAGTGATTTCGATCATCGAGATGGTTGTAGGATTGTATCATCCATGAACCTTGGTTCAAAATGGATTCGGTGACTTCGGTCATCGAGATGGTTGTAGGATTGTATCATCTGTGAACCTCGGTTCAGAATGGATCTGGTGACTTTGGTCATCGATATAGTTGTAGGATTGTATCATCTGTGAACCTCAGTTCAGAATGGATCCAGTGATTTCGGTCGTCAAGATGGTTGTAGGATTGTATCATCCGTGAACCTTGGTTCAGAATGGATCCAGTGATTTTGGTCATCAAGAGGTTGTAGGCTTTTATCATCCGTAAACCTCAGTTCAGAATGGATCCGGTGACTTTGGTCATCGAGATGGTAGGATTGTATCATCCTTGAACCTCGGTTCAGAATGGATCCAGTGACTTCGGTACTCGATAATGTGATTGGATTGCATCATCCTTGGACTTAGTCCTAAAGTGATAGGGACTGATTATCCCGTAATCAATCCGGTGACTTCGGTTGTCAAGAATGTGATGATGATGATGTTCCTGATCGAAATATCAGAGTGTGATGATGATGATGTGCCTGATCGAAAGATCAGAATTTGATGATGATGATGTTGTGATGATGATGATGTTCCTGTTCGAAATATCAGAGTGTGATGATGATGATGTTCCTGATCAAAACATCAGAATTTGATGATGATGATGATGTTCCTGATCGAAAGATCAGCATTTGATGATGATGTTTTTGATCGAAAGATCAAAATGTGATGATGATGATGATGGTTTGATGATGTTGAATCTGATCAAAAGATCAGAATATGATGATGAATATGTTGCTGATCGAAAGGTCAAAGTGCTAAAGATGATGTTGGTGATCGAAAGGTCAAAGTGCTGAAGATGATGTTGATGATCAAAAGGTCAAAGTTCTGAAGATGATGTTGCTGATCGAAAGGTCAAAGTGTTGAAGATGATTTTGCTGATCGAAAGGTCAAAGTGTTGAAGATGTTGTTGATGATCAAAAGGACAAAGTGCTAAAGATGTTGATGTTGATTAAAGAGTTGCTGACGTTGAAGATTGAAGACAAAGACTATAGAATGTTGAAAATATTCCAATGATTTATAGATGTGTTACCCTGATGATGTTGATGATGTCCTCCATCTCTCTCCTACTATTGTTGTTATAGAATACCCTTCTTGTTAAGGGGGAGTGTTGAAATATTGTAACTTCGAAGAATATTCTATATGTATCTTTTTTTGGTCCTCGATGGTCCTATCGGGAGAACCACTTGTATTAATTTGTACCCCGTTCAGAAGAACTAATAAGAGTCATGAGGTAGTCCCCTCTAATTGTAAATGTGGGTATTTAGCACCCCAGTGTGGTTACTTGAGCCTACATGTGTAACTCGATCCTACATGATTTAACTCGAGCCTACATGTCAAATGAGTTAGCTTAAGTGAATGGATGAATATAAATAGAGGTGTAGTGCTCCTCATTTGGAGTACACACTCTCACTTGTGTAGTGCATTAGTGAAGAAGAGAATAGTAGCAGGAGAAGGAGGAGGATCAGGCTTTGATCTCCTTGCTGGTTTTATCTTTTATCTTTTTGGGACATCTATATTGAGGAAGATTTTTCTGGGTTTTTCCTAGGATAAATTTGTGTTGTTCTTGTGATGTTGTTTCTTTCAGTGATCCTGTTTATATGCTTTTGTTATGAAAATGAAATGAAATACTGATGTTCTAGCTTAGCATATGAAAATTTAACATTTGTAAGGAGGCTGAAGAAAGGATAAGGTAAATATAAAGGCACGATGCCATTTAAATGTTTCAACTGTGGTAAAATAGGCCATTTTTTATCTAAATGTCTCCACAATAAAAAGGGTAAGACTTCTTATGATGAATAAAGTTATAGATTCAAGAAATATAATAAAGAGGATAAATATAAAAATAAAATCTTGTGTGTAAATGATGTTGATTCCACAGAAGAGACAGACAATGATTCATCTTGTGAAGATAAATTTGTTAGAAAATAGGACTGCAGAGCAATAACAGTTATACCATTAGATTATTAAACAAGATGAAAAACACATTTAAGACATTAAAGAGAGACACAAATATAATGTGGTTCACCCAAAAGATGGGCACGTCCACGTAGAAATTGTTATTCTTTTTATTAGCATCTTGAAAGATGAAGGGATACAACCTACAACAACTCCACTACACTTCTTCTTCACACTCTCACAATATATCCCACACAATCACATAGATTGTTTATAATATAATACAATAAAATACCATACCATACCATACACATCCATATTACAATGCTTTTCTTTTATAGTAGAAATACCATGGGAAAATACTACAACTAACCCAATACCATGGGTCCACAAAACTGTTGACCAACAAACATCCCTGAACCCTTGTATCTCGGGAACATTTCCCTCGAACCCCCTTTTTTGGGTCATTTCCACGAACCTCCAAGTTTGGGAACTAGTGTACAGTAAACCTGGGGTACAAACACGGCTGAATAACATCTATGAATCTAGAAGTTTAGGCTCCACAACCAACAATATCCCATTTGAATATTGATCGCAACAACTCCACTACTATTGCACTTGCTAGACAATGCTTTGGACCTTGGAATTGGCTAATTTCTCATTTTCACCTTCATGCTTGAATCCCAAACGAAACCAAGTAGGAACTCAGTTTCTCTATGGTTATTCCCTTTGTCAACATGTCTGTAGGATTCTGGCTAGTATGTATCTTTTCCAAGTTTAACAGTTCTTTATCTAGAACAAATCTTATGAAGTGATACTTGAGTTGTCTATGTTTAGTCTTCAAATGAAAGGTTGATTTCTTTGCAATACGAATGGAACTATGGATGTCACTATAAATCCTGCTATTCTCCTGCTTATTACCCAATTCCTCCATAAACCTCTGCAACCAAATCATGTCCTTACTAGCCTCTGTAACAACAACATACTATGCTTCCATTGTTGAAAGTGAAACAACTTGTTGCATATTTTAAATCCAAATTACTGTTGTTCCACCCATAGTAAACACATACCTTGTGGTGCTCCTCCTGTTGTCTTTATCACTAGCCATATCTGCATCAACATATCCCTGTAGAACAATTTATAAACCTCCAAAACATAATGCATGAGAAGTGGTACCTCTCAAATACCTGAGAATCCACTTTACTTCTTTCCAATTCTCTTTACATGGATTATTCATATACATGCTCACAAATCCCACTGCATGTGTAATATTTGGTCTTTTTCACACCATGGCATACATCAAGCTTCCAACCGTTTATGAATAGGGGATCCTGGAAATTTAATCTATCTCTTCCTATGTCTCTGGACACATCTCCTTACTTAGTTTGAAATGGTTGGCTAAAGGTGTACTAACTGGTTTTTCATTCTGCATTCTAAAAATTTGCAACACCTTTTCTATGTACTCACCTTGAGACAACATCAATTTGCGATTTTTCATGTCTCTTGTTATTCTCATACCAAGGATTTTTATTGCAACACCCAAATCCTTCATCGCAAATGATTTAGCTAGGTTTATTTTGAGCACATTTATATCCTGCATGTTAGACCCCGCAACAAGCATGCCATCCACATACAATAACAAGATAATATATCTTCCATTATCTAGCCTCTTGAAATAAAGACATTGGTCAGCTAGACATCTATCATAACCTTGTTACATCATAAACTTATCAAATTTTAAATACCACTTCCTTGGAGCTTGCTTCAGTCCATACAAGCTCTTATTCAACTTGCAAACCAAATTCTCCTTCCCTTTGACCTCATACCCTTGTGGCTGCTGCATATCAATCTCTTCCTCCAAATCCCCATGGATAAAGGGTGTTTTTACATCTAACTGTTTAAGATGCAAACATTCTACCGCCACTAGACTTAAAATAGTTCTAATTGAAGTCATTTTAACAACAAGAAAAAATATTTTATCAAAGTCGATACCTCTCTTTCGTGCAAACCCATTTACAACAAGTCTATCCTTGTACCACTTCTTTCCTCCATCTTCTTCCTTTAACATGTAAACTCATTTATTCTGCAATGCCAATTTTTCTGCAGGCAACTAAACCAAATCCCAAGTCTAGTTTCTTACCAGTAAGTCCATCTCCTCATTCATGCCTTGCTCCCACTTTTTTCTAGTTTCTACCTCCATTGCCTCTTCATAACATTCTGGTTCACTAGACTCAGTCATCAATGAATAATACAGTGAAGGAGAGAATTGTTCAGGGGTTTTGCGTAACCTGGTATATTTTCTTATAGTTGCAGGAATTTCAGGTACCTGCTGGTGTTCTTGATTTTCTAGTGCCTTTGGAACTTCATTTTCTTTAATTTCATCAAGCACTGTGTACTCTGTGTTTTCGTTTTCCACTTTCTTTCCTTGCAGCTGATCTTTGTACATAACCTTTGCATTGAATACTACATCTCTACTCCTAATGATTTTTTGTTTTTCATAATCCCATAAATGATAACCAAATCATCAACCCTGTATCCAATAAAGGTACATTTCTTGGATTTAGCCTCAAGCTTTGTTCTATCATCTTTATCAATATGGAAAAATTCTTCATAACCAAAAGTTCTAAAAAATGAGTAGTTTACCTGTTTACTTGTTCATGCCTCCTTTGGAATTCCACCATCTAAATCACTTGAAGGCCCCATGTTTATTAAATAAACAACAATGTTTACAACATCGGCCCAAAACTATAAGGGAAACCCTACATGCAATCTCATACACCTTGCACACTCCATGATCATTCTATTCATCCTTTCTGACACACCATTTTCTTGTGGTGTTCCAGGGACTGTCTTCTCTCTGCGAATCCCATTGTGTGAACAATAACTATCGAACTCCTTGCTGTAGTATTCACCTCCATTATAATATCTAAGACATTTCAACCTTTTTCCTGTCTCATTCTCATCCAAAGCTTTGCACTTATTAAAAGTATCAAACACATCAGTTTTTTGTCTAATGCAATAAACCTAAGTTTTTATAGTTGCATCATCTATAAAACTAACATCATAACAAGAGCCACCAAGAGGTTGTAGCTAAGCTAGTCCCCATACATCTGTAAGCACAAGCTCTAACTTTTCACTCTTCTTTTGTTTCCTAGCCCTGAGAAATATATCTCTCTTCTGTTTTCCATAAACATAGTTCTCACAGAATTCCAAACTTACCTGATTCATATCAGGAAGTAGTTTCCTTGAGTGGATAATATGCATCCCCTTCTCACTCATGTGGCCAACCCTATGATGCCACAATGCCGCATCTATTTCTATGGAAGCTACAGAGATAGAATAATCAATATTATGAGGACATAAATATAACATGCCTACACTATCACCATTTACTATTACCAATGATCCTTTAGTGATCTTCCACCACATTTCTCCAAATATAGAAAAACAACCGCTATCTCCCAACCGCCCTATTGACATCATATTTATTTTCTTGCATGAATGTGCCTTGCATGTTTTAGGAGCCATTCACTTCCATTATTTAACTTAATCTGTACCTTACCCTTTCCAACAATTTTACATGGTTCATCATCTCCCAATAAAACATGTCCAAAATCACATTGAACATAATCATGCAAGAATTTTCTATGGGGTATAGCATGACATGAAGCTCTTGAATCTACTACTCAGTTTTCACTAGTATTATCTAATGCAAGAATAAAAGCATCTTGTAACACATCACTTTCTACATTTGCTTCCTAAGTAGTCTCTTGCTGCTTGTATCATATTTCTTCTTTGGAGCTCTGCATTCTTTCTTTAGATGTCCTTTCTTACCATAGTTTCAACACTCTATTTTTCCAAATCTAGAATTGGATCTTCCCTTTCTAGAATTGATGTGATTACCTAGGCTCCTTCCTATCTCCTTTTGTCTCTTTCTTCTCTCCATGGTCAACGCATTACCTGATGTCTCACCTGTTCTTTTTCTTCGCATTTCCTCTCTAAGAATAACACCAACAACATCATCAAAATTAATAGTGTGTGTGATCCATATGGAGACTGGTAGCCACCCACCTATTCCACTGGCTCAAAACAATTTTCCATTGTGGCAGTTTCCTAGATATATTTCTACGGTTTTTCGGGTCCTAAACTTTGGGGGCCGTTTTAAGCCCCTAAACAATGTTTTTTTGGTGATTTGGGGGCCAAATGGTTTCCATTAATATGCATTTAGCCAATTGAAACTTTTAAATATTAGATATACCTTTCCAACGAGCTATCGAACACCCAAATCAGAGATTGTATGCAAATGTTCTGACCCTGGGAAGTTGACTGTTCAAGTTACAACCTTGTGGCCGCAAAATTTATGACAGTTCATCTTTTAGGGTTACGTTTTGGAATTTTGAGGTTATCACCTCATTCTTATTATAAATAGGCCCCTTTGGCCTCATTTTTTATTCATCTTGGCACGGATGAGCGTAGCAGCCACATCTCTTCTTAGAGATAGCTACCACCATTCTAGCAATTGTATTACAATCTATTATATTTCCGCAATTTAAAAGAATATGTGTTTACTGTATCTCTGTTATCTTTGCAAAATGTATGTTATTATGATTTTGTATCCATTCTTTCATTTCATTCACACATAAATCTGGATCAGTTTGAAATAGGGATAGAGTTACTTATAGCCAAGACCAAGGTATTCCATCTTTCTAGCAATGAGCACAAGATTAGAAGATCCCTAACCTGATCATCAAAGTTCACATTTACAGAATTTAACTGACTACTAAGTGTATTAAACTCATTTAAATGGTTAGAAACAGATCCACCTTCTGACATCTTCATATTAAATAAATGCATAATTAAAAATACCTTGTTGGAAGCCAAGGTTTTTTCGTAGAGCTTACCCAATGCGCTCATCACACCCTCTGTTGTTTTGTCTTTCGAAATATTGAAAACCATCGATGAAGCTAGGAACAACCGTATTGTTCCCAGTTCCTTTTTGTCAATAAAATCCCATTATTCATCCTTCATAGTCACCAGTTGTTTTTTGGTTTTCGCCCAACAATAGGTACAGATCCTTCTGGTACAGATAGTCCTCCATTTTCATCTTCCATAACTAGTAGTTTTGGTCATTAAATTTCTCTACCCTAAACTTTCCTTCTTCCTACATTTCTTCCACTCGAACTAGGAACCCTTTCTTTCTTACGAGTTTACCATCCAAATAGACCTTTTGGATTTGATACCAATTGTTAGAAAACATGAACACGGAGCAATAATAGTTATACATTTAAAATATTAAACAAGATGCAAAACACATTTAACAGATTATAGAGAGACAAAAATATAATGTGGTTCACCCAAAAGATGGACTACGTCCACAGATAAATCACAAGTCCTTTTATTAGTGTCCAGAAAGATGAAGGGATACAACCTGCAGCAACTCCCCTGCACTTCCTATTCACACTCTCATAGTCTCTCTCACACAATCACAGATATTGTTTACAACACAACACAATACAATACAATACCATACCATACCATACCATACCATACTATATCATACACAGCCTTATTACAATGCTTTTCTTTTATAGGGGAAATACCATGGGAAAATACTATGGTCAACCCCATACCATGGAATGTGCAATTTTTTCACATAAGGGTCAACTTTAAAAATTCCTCGACCGATAAATTGTGGCTAGAGTTTCCACATCAAAATTTCCTAAACACACTTACATGACCTCTCATAACCAAATTTTGTTCCATGGTTGAAATTCTATGCCCTGAGTAGGGATTCATTAGGTGTCCCTGAAAGCCTCTTAGAGGTGAGCTTCACGTTCCGTAGAATTATGAAAATGGATTGGATCTATGAACAGTAGACACCATTGGAATCAGGACATTGGGATAGTGATAGGATTTCCCCTCTCCTTTGGTTCCATGGTCCAAGGGTCCTCTTTTAAATCGATTTTGAAAACTAGGGATTTGCTTAGTAATGGAATGTACAATTTTTGCACATAGGGGTAAAATTTACAAATTCGTCGACCAAGAACTTGTGGCTATAGTTAACACATGGAAATTTCCTAAACATAATTGCATGACCTCTTGGAACCTAGTTTTGTTGCACAGTTGGAATTCTATACCTTGGGAAGGGATTCAACAGGTGTCCTTGAAATCCTCTTAGAGGTGAGCTTCAACGTGCCATAGAATGATGGCCATGGATCATATCGAAAAAAAATTGAATCCGTTGGAATGAATATATTTGGGTAGTGCTATGGGTTCTCCTCTCCTCTGGTTCCATGGTCCAGGGATCCTCTTTTAGGTCGGTTTTTAAAACTAGGGTTTTCCTCGGTAATCGAACGTGTAATTTTTATGCATAGGAGTCAAATTTGAAAATTCCTTGATCAAGATTTTGTGGCTAGTGTTCCCACTTGAAACTTTCCTAAACACACTTGTGGGACCTCTCAGAAGCCAGTTTTCTTGCACAATTGTAATTCTATGCCTCAGGTAGGGATTCAACAAGTGTCCTTGAAATCCTCTAGGAGGTGAGCTTTAACGTGCCTTAGAATGATGACCATGGATAGGATCGATGAATCATTGACACCTTTGGAATCAGGACATCATGATAGTTCTATGGATTCCCCTCTCCTTTGGTTCCATGGCCCAAGGATCTTCTCTTAGGTTGATTGTGGAAACAAGGGTTTTGCTCAATAATGGAATGTACAATTTTTGTGCATAGGGGTCAACTTTGAAAATTACATAACCGAGAAATTATGGCTAGAGTTTCCACATGGAACCTACCTAAACACACTTCTAGGACCTTGTGAAACGTAGTTTTGTTGCACAATTGGAAATCTAGGCCTTGGTTAGGGATTCAGTAGGTGTCGTTGAAATCATGTAGGAGGTGATCTTCAACGTACCATAGAAGGATGATCGTGGAATGCATCAAAAAACCATTGAATTCGTTGGATTCAAGACATTGGGATAGTTCTAGGGGTTCCACTATTCTCTGGATCCATGGACTAGGGATCCTCTTTTAGGTTGATTATTGAAGCTACAGTTTTGCTCAGTAAGGGAATGTGCAATTTTTGCACATGGAGGTCAACTTTGCAAATTACTTGATCAAGAAATCATGGATAGCATTCCCACATGGAACTTTCCTAAACACACTTGTAGGACCTCCCAAAACCTGGTTTTGTTGCACGGCTGGAATTCTATGGCCCAAGTAGGGATTCGATAGGTGTCCCTAAAAGTCTCTAAGAGGTGAGCTTCAATGTGCCATAGAATCATTAGAGAAAATTTGGGGTCTAAAATGGGACTTATAAGAAAACGTTCCAACAATATGTTCTTGTGAGTTGGAATTCAAGAACCAATAGAATTTCAATAAAATGAGTCAACCATAATGGTTGAATTGACATATTTGTCATGAAAAAAAACTACTTTTTTTGTTCGTATTTTTGACATATCTCCCTATGTTTTTACTCAATTTTTTGATCAGGAGATCTTGTTGGATGCGGAATTGGATTCTACATTCAATGAGTACCCACAATGCATACTTTTGATGGACCCCTCTACCCCAAAAACAAGAAATACCTGAAAAAAAATGTGATGATGACATTGTCATCACATTTTTTAAGGTATTTCTTCTTTTTGGGGTATAGGGGTCCATCAAAAGTATGCAATGTGGGTACTCGTTGGATGCAAAATCCAATTCCACATCTAACAAGCTCTCCCGATCGAAAATTGAGTAAAAACACAAGGATATATGTCAAAAATACAAACACAAAAATTAGTTTTTTCTTTCTTCCTCCAAAATTAATAAATATTATTTTATTAATTTAAATATTATTTTATTATTTTAACTATTATTTTATTATTTTTCTTAGGAGGCCCATTTTAGACCTCAAAATTCCTCTAATGGATGCTCGTGGATCAAATAGATGAACTATTGACTACGTTGGATTCAAGACAAAGGGATATTGCTAAGGGTTTTCCTCTGATATAGTTCCATGGACCAGGGATCACCTTATAGGACTATTTTTGAAACTAGATTTTTGCTCAGTAAGGGTATGTGCATTTTTTGCACATAGGGGTCAACTTTACAAAGTTTTTATTTTGATTATAGATTTAGACATCTAGAGAGTGGCACTCAAACCTACCACATTTAACTCTTAATATATTGTTATGTCCTTAGTGTGCCACATCATTTGACATGTCCTTAATGTTCCAGTATATTTTCATTTTGAGAAATTAATGTTATTTTTTAGAATTTAAAGTTCCAAATAGAAAATGAAGGTGATGTTTCATCGATGACATCCCTCTGATCCTATTAGTCGGATTTTATGGCTATGGAAAAATACAGAGAACTAACCCACACAAGGTGCATAACACAACCCCCGATTTGTTTGGTGTAGCTAATTCTCATAGTTTATGTTCTTGCTACCATCTAAGTCATTCTCTCTAAAGGAGAGTCTCCTTGTTTAAGTTTAAAAAAAAGTCTTATTAGAAACTACCTAACAAATGAAGAATTATCCAACCTCAAAAAGAAACTATCTATTTAACAACTACTAAACTAGTACAAAATATTTTATCTATGAGCTATGGTAACCTATCTTGGCCAAGAGCAGTTCTACTAATTATTGTCACTTGTTGTACTCTAAACAATGGTCTTAAAGATATAATATACTATGATAAAAATATCATTTAACATATCATAATCCTAATAAGGAGTAAATTATAGTCATCTGTTATAAGAAATAATAATAAATTATCACCACTCAGAACACATGTACTCTCACAAAAAAAAGAAGTTATATCATGTCCAATATCTAAAAGATTATAATAATGATTTACTGATTATAACATCTATACAAATAGATAATAAGAATAGTAAAGCACTTGAATACTGACATATAAGTTAAATCAGATAATGAAAAGTATCTAATGATAACAATAAACATCATACCATCATAAATTTAAACATGGTGTATTCGAAAGCATAAAGATAGTCAATACACCACAGTAAAATGTGCATGCAAATCCAAACATGAAAGAAAATTGTAAAAGGAGTTTATATTTATATATATAACTTTATCTGCAAAACAAAACCACAATGATACCAATTTTTGAAGACATCTTAGAGTTGTATGCCAGCCCAAGTATAATCATGACATATGAATCTACTCCAAAATTTAGGAATGTGCAACTCTACAAGACAACCTAATATCTCAATTTGAATCCCCTTCTTTAGTCACCCTGGTGACCTATATCTTAAAAACAAACTAACTACATGGAGAATTCTATGGACATATTTCCTAAAATAAACTTTTCATTTAAAAACTTGTTACATATCAGTTTAACAACCGTCGAAAACAAACAAACAATCAACACGATTGTTTTGCTGATGAGATAACAAGGCATCCTAAAATAGTTGAAACCATCTCCCAAACAAAAGGCACCTGGCAGCGAAACTTCCATAAGTCCAACAACATCATGAAAGAAAAAAATGCATCCACGATAAATGTGAAGGCCACCTGCAATAATAGTTCAAACAGAATATTAAGTTTTCATTTAAACTTGCATTTAATCAATGAACAAAAAAAAAAAGAATCCTAAGCACTTCAACAGAATCTTCGATTCTGTAGATGTGCCAATTAAATTATTTACTTATTAAATCGAAAAACTTGCCAAATATAGATAATTTGAAACAAAAAAATGAGCTTAAGTAGTGATATGTAGTTTTTTTGCTTGTCGATCCTCAACCAATCTGGCTCAAAGTTTCATAACTTTGATATTCTGATGTTCTCCTTACTTTAATAGTCTTGCATTTGTAGAGTCCAAGAATTTTTTCATGGATTTTTACTTTTCTTTCTTTAGTTTCAATTCCTTCCACCGATTCACCGACAATAACAACTCCCTTTTAAGAGTCTTGACGTCATCTTTCATAACACATTCATTCAATTGATACTGTTCAAGTCTGGCTTTTGGTTGAGTGATTTTCTCCCTGAAAACCATTTCCATTAACTGATTAAGGCTCTTATTACTACAACCAAGTGAAGAATCACCTGTACATGAAGGCTTTGATTTAGATTGAAATTGAGATAATCTGTCTATAGACTCTTTTACAGGGGTTGTCATGGGGTTATTAACCTCCATGCTCTGTTCAAGGTGATCACCATCATGACAAAATTCATGACTTAGATAGAGATTATCATCCTCACTGTTAATATCCACCAAAGGGCATTCCTTTTGTTGTTGCATCGTTACAGGAATCGAGATCGTAGCCATACTATGGGTAAAAATGTGGGTATTAATAGAGATAGAATCTTTGTGATTAGGTTTAACTTCATTGTGAAGAGTAGATTCTTTGACTTGACCATTTTCTAACCCTTTTGACTCTTTTGCAGGTGCATTGTGGGTTTTAATAGGATGTGAAAGATTGATTAAATCCTCAACAACTAGAATGAAACCATCCTTTGCCACTTCATCTTTCAAATAATTTAGCAATATAGGGCTAATGTTAGAAAGTAGGACCGTAGATCAATAACAGATATACAGTTAAATCAATAAACAAGATGCAAAAACACATTTAACACATTATAGAGAGACACATATATAACGTGGTTCACCGAAGATATGGGATACGTCCACACAGAAATTTCCAGTCCTTTTATTATCATCCAGAAAGATGAAGGGATACAACCTACAACAACTCTGCTGCACTTCCTCTTCACACTCTCACAGTCTCTCTCACACAACCACATAGATTGTTTACTATACAATACAATACAATACCATACCATACATAGCCGTATTACAATGATTTTCTTTTATAGGGTAAATACCATGGGAAAAATACTACGGTTAACCCAATACCATGGGTCTGCAAAACTATTGGCCAACAAACATATGAACCCCAAGGTTGGGGAACAAGTGTACAGTAAACCTCGGGTACAAACATGACTGAATAACATCTCTGAATCTTGAACATCAGGCTCCACAACCAAAAAAAGTGAATAATTTTATTATTATGGCCATAGAATATTTTGAAAATAAATATACAGGAAGTGAATGATGAAGAAGCTATGGTTGATACGAAAGGTGAACTAATCAATGCTCTATAAAAGATTGACAGACTCATACTAAAGAAGAGGAAACAAAAAATATTGTTGATGCAATATGAAAAGAATGGTAAAGAACCAATTGAATAGATTTACCTATTAAAATTGGAATTAGAAGAGGAAAAGAAAATATAAGATATTCTGAAACAACAATTAACAATTCAGAAAAAGAGATGTGAAGCATTGGAAGAAGAAGTACTGACAGCTAGAAAATAATTGGAGAAATTTCAAGCTTTGTATCACCAAAATCTGTCAAGTATTAAATCTTTAGAAGAACTAAACAACATTTTGAGCAAGTAAAGGTCTCTATTGTTAAGAATAGGTCTCGACTATGAAGAAGGTTCAAGAAGCAAACAATCCGAATACCAGCATATGTAGCAAACAAAAGGAAATGAAGATGAAACAAGTACCATAATCAAGAGTTCAGATTAGATATATCAACCAAGCTTTTCTAATTAACAAATGAAACAAAAAGGAAGACAACCAAGATTTAGGTACCAAATTATTTTCCATGGTTATTGTTACTATTGTTCTAATTTTGGTCACAAAGCTGCAAATTTTGCATTTAATTCGAAAAGTATGCAATTAAGGATATCAAAGAACAACCAATTGCTGCAACATAGAACAAGATAGTTAGTGAGTAAACTAGAACAACATATAACTCAACTCAGAACTAAAAGAAGAACACATGATAGACATATCAACTCTTTTGATCTACTGTACAATGAGCCAGAATGTTATGTTTGTCGTAATTTTGGACACAATGATTCAAACTTTCATCTAAAGAATTACAAAATGGAAATGAGAATGGATTACTCAGCTAGAATTGCTAAAGTTTGGAAGAATAAAGAAAATAACAAGTGTGGCTTAGTGCTTTCTGTTCAAAGGAAAAAAGGCCCCTGGTATATTGACAGTGGATGTTCCAAACACATGATTGGTGATAAAAGTAATTTTATGTCTCTAAGTGAAAGTAAATCAGGAAATGTAACTTTTGGAAATGATGCTCCAAGAAAAATCAAAGGAGAAGGAATGGTAACGTTGAGTAATTGAAAAGGGAAAGCCCAAGATGTGTTGTTTGTAGATGGATTGAAACATAATCTTCTTAGTGTTAGTCAGGTTTGTGACAGATGATGTGAAGTTGTTTTCACTTATAAAGGTTCCAAGATAAAATATGTACCCTCATGATAGTTGGTTGCAAAAGACATAAGAATATAAAAGAATGTCTATGTGTTGAAAGAAGGAAAAGAAGAATTCCATCTAAGAAAGTATGATGAAAGTTGGCTATGGCATAGGAGACTTGGATACTTAAACTTTGATCATATAATCAAGCTTATGAACAATGGGTTAGTAAAATATCTTCCAAAAATATAAAATCCATGTGACTTTGTTTGTAAACCTTGTCAAATGGGAAAACTGACTCACACACAGTTTAAATCCAAGAAATTCACATCAAAAGAGAAACCTCTTCAATTAGTACATATGGATTTGTGTGTACCATCAAGAAAGGAAGGCACGGGAAGAGAAAGATATTTTATGTTGGTTATTGATGATTAATATAGACTCACATGGGTTGCCTTTCTGAAGGAAAAATCTGAAGCGTTTGAGAAGTTTTAAATTTTTAAGGCTCTGACTCAGAATCAAACATGAAAGAGACTAAAGGCGGTAAGGTATAATAGAGGAGGAGAGTTTAGTTCATGAGACTTCAAATAGTTTTGTGATAAACATGGAATCAAAAGAGAATATACTATTACAGGGACTTCATAGAAAAATGGAGTAGTTGAGAGGAAGAATAGGTCAGTACAACTGATGGCAAGATCAATGATGAATGAAAGGAATATTTCTCAAGAATACTAGGTAGAGGAAATTCACACACCTACCCATATTATTAACAAATCTCACTTAAGTCCAAACAATTATAAGGATCCTTATGAACTATGGTTTGGTAGAACTACTTCTATCAAACATTTTCAAGTCTTTAGAAGTAAATTTTATATTAAAAACAATGATGAACATCTTGGCAAATATGATGACAGGGCTGATGAAGGTATATTTTTAGGATATGATACAAATAGTAAAGGTTAAACATTTTATAGTAAGAGGCTCCATAAATTGGTTGAATGTAATGACATTAAAATCGATGAAGGAATTCCTCTAAAAGATATTCAGATAAGCAGTGTTGAACCAAATACAGAGGATGTAGTTGAATTTGAGGAAGAACAAGTCCAAGAATTAGAAAAATAAGATTCAAAGTCATATGATGAAAGTGCAAACATTCAAATAGATTCAAAACAGTAGACAGAAACAAAACTACCTTTTAGAATTATTCGGAAGAATCATCCTGAAAATCAAATAATTGGTGACAAGAATAAAGGAGTTCAGACAAGAAGGAAATTGATTAAATATTCAGAACAATGTCATGTTGCTTTTCTATCTGTGATTGAACCTAAGAATTTTGAAGAAGCCAGTGAGAATGAAGATTGGATTAGAGCCATGACTGAAGAGCTTGATCATATTGAGAATAATAATACTTGGGAGTTTGTTCGTATACCTACATATAAGAATGTAATAGGATAAAATGGGTGTTTCAAAATAAGATGAATGAACATGGACAAATTGTGAGGAATAAATCCCAACTAGTCTATAAGGGGTATGCACAAGTTGAGCGACAAGATTTTGATGAAACCTTTGAGCCATTGGAAAGATTGGAAGCTATCAGAATGTTTCTTTCCTATGCCATTCATAAGAAATTCAAAGTGTATCAGATGAATGTTAAGACATCATTCCTCAACAAAGATCTAGAAAAAAAATTCTATATAGAGCAACCTGAAGGATTCCAAATGACAAACAATCTGGACCATATCAACAAACTGAAGAATGAACTATGTGGATTGAAACAAGCACCAAGAGCCTGGTATTATAGAATGGATAAGTATATAAGGGACAAAGGATTTAATAAAGGTACCGTTGACAGCAATTTGTACATCAAATATGGAGGTGATGATTTATTATTTGTTTTCGTGTAGTTGGATGACATTATTTTTGGATGCACTAATGATTCTTATGTTCAGCATTTTGCTAATTCCATGCAATCTGAGTTCGAGATGACAATGATAGGAGAATTTTCATTCTTTATTGGTCTCTGCATTATTCAGAGTTATGAAGGTTTATTTCTCTCTCAAGAGAAGTATTGGAGATGTTGAAGAAATTTCAGATGGAATATTTTTCATCTGTTAGTACACCTATGGTTGTTGGCTGTAAACTTAGAAAGGATTATCTCTCACATGATGTTGATCAAAGAACATATCGATCAATCATAGGTAGTCTTTTGTACATTACGACATCTCCTCCAGATATAATGCAAGCTGCTAGTATTGTAGGAATATTTCAGTCTGCTCCTAAGAAAATTCATTTGGTGGTTGTTAAGAGGATATTCAAATATTTGAAGGGCACAATGACTTATGGTCTCTAGTATCCTAGAAATAAGAATCTTCAGTAAACCACATATTCAGTTGTTGACTAGGAAAATTGTTTGGATGAAAGAAAAATCACAAGTGGAGGTGCATTCTTCTTGGGGGATTCTTTAGTTGCATGGATGAGTAAGAAGAAAGGCCCTATATATTTATATACTACAGAAGCTGAATACATTGTTGCTTCCACCTACTATACACAAGTACTCTGGATGATCCAGACACTGGAAGATCTGGAGGTAAAATATGTTGATCCCATTCCTCTCCATTGTGATAATACTAGCACCATCATTCTGTCAAAGAATCCAATTCTTCATTCCAAGACTAAGAACATACCAATTAAGTATCACTTCTTAAGGGATTAGGTAACAAACAGAGTGGTTCAATTGAATTTCATCATTCTTTGTATAGAACAAATTGTGGATATCTTTACTAAAACTTTACCAAATACCTAGTTTGAGTACCTACGCCAGAAGTTGGGTATCATATCTTATTCCAAATAACATGTCCATTTTGATAGGGGGGCCTGTGTTATAGAGTATTCTTTGAAATTGATGTCAAAGGGGGGGAAGTTATTGTTTCTAAAAATAATAAGCATTTTTTTATTACAAGTACAACATGCACCCAAAATTTGAAGGTTGCCATCAATGCCAAAGGGGGATATTGTTGGCATTGTGATTGGTATTACGATGATCCATATAAGCTTGTCATTGATGTCAACACATAGTTTGTTGTTAGGAATTTTGCACCTTCTACGGACAGAAGCTATTCCTATGGTCTGAATGGTTCAGATCCAGAACAAATAGTTCACAACAAGGTTGGAAGACTTCTCCTAGAAACTACAGACACCTGGAATACAATCTCTGATGGAATGATTTGGCTCTTCACCTATAGTGAAAGATATCCTAGAAAATACCTGCATAAACACATCAAACAAAAAATATCGAAAACTACCAAAACATCATCTATAGATCTATAACGGTGACTAAGGAATCTGATAATAAACATCCAGGATTATACATAAAAACTAGATGGGAAAGGAACCAACTTTGCATTGATAAATAATGAAAGAGTTTACATCCTGTGCCTTAGTATTAATGCACTCCTCTACAAAACCGATGTCTTATCCCCAATAGATTGAACTTGCTCCTATATGCTCTCTCTAATGGATCAGGCCAGAATGTTAAAATTTCAGCATGACTTTGCTCTCTCCTCAACCATGGGGCATGAGCCTATTTTTATAGGCCTCAAATGGATAGATATGGTTGAGATTTTGATGGGTGAGGTGGATAGGAGATCCCCAAAGGATGGATCTCGAGCTCAACTGACTCAAGTGAATAGGGAGAAGGCCTCCCACGAAGCTTCATGAAGTATCTCTTTTTCACTTTTTACCAAGGGCACCGGTCCTATTCCTTGATGATAGAGAGTTTGTAGGGAAGAACTGCTCTTCAAATAAAGAATAAAGGCGGTGCCACCACCTGTATTCAACACAACTCAGGCGGTACTGAAGAAGGTACCACTCCTAGGCTTAAGGGTAGAAGTGGTGCTAGGTTTTTATATGCAAGCTTGACATTTGGATCAATGTTTTCACTTCAAGATTTGGGAATGAGGGCAAACATGGATGTTTAGGATCTTATCACATGTTGATGATGAGATTTGGGTGTAACAGAATGCCCCCCAAATCATGAGGCTAGAGGGATACGATAGGTGGGAGCTTTGATAGAGCAAGTTATCACTTCGAGCCAAGAATCGGCTTGATTGGAGATCAACATCAACCAAGCATCTGCAATACATCAATAATTTTGACTCATGAGAAAATGTGTCTTCACCATGGTTGCAGACCAATACAAGGCAGATCCATGGGAGAGATTAACAAACATAGCTACTAGAATACAACGTAGATCCATGTGATAGAGGACTCAAACTTGGAGATAGCTACCAGACATACAACGTAGATCTATGTCCTATAGACACAAATTTGAGCATAGCCATGAACATACAAATGTGGATCCATGCTGGTACTTCATACAATATACTCCATCGTAACCTCGAGAGAAAACTATGAGTGCTTTATAACAAATACCTAGGTTCTTCGTCTTGTCTTCCACAAAGTACAATTCTATCCATGTTATTACAATGATATGAATTCAAACATGGTAGAAACCACCCGATTACCGGTCAATGATGTGAACTGTTAACAAGTTCGAGGGAGATCACCATTGATGTCAATGATTCCCAAGGTACCCTAGTACAATCTATTGAGTGTGAATAGATGTTTTGATGTCGAACGCCCAGTCGAATATTTTGATCAAAGGTAAATGATGTGAACCTATGTCGAGAGCGAGAGAATCTGTCATTGAGGCATATAGATCTCAAGGTACTAAACTTGTTTCTAAGACTGTTTCCTGGATGATGAGCTGATGTCGATAGGAATAGTCTTGTCGAAGGATGGCCATGATGAATCCCACATTGACGGCACGAAACTTGAAACAAAGTTCTAGAATGTTGTATATAATTTAACCATAGGACCGACTCAAAATTATTGACACAAACTCTATTTTAACTACAGAGGAAAAATTCTTACTCCCTTTGAACATAGGGCGGCACGACAAAAGACTTAGAAGCATTGAATCGATGAGACGAAACACAATAGGACATTAGACAATGCATTCGTTGAAAGGCTCGAAGGAGTGACATGACTCATGAAAGTGGATCGACTCAGAGACAAGCTAATTTACCCAATTTACTGAATGAAATGTAGACAAGTTCCATGTTCAAAGGTGACAAACAACCGCCATTGATTTGCAAAATGTTTCCCTTCCCTTAATTTCCCCATCATGATTGATGAGTGCCTCTTTTAATTTTTATGAGTCCAAAGAAGGTAACAAACATTCGTTTTAGCTTGTTTGAAGGCAAGTCCATTCTCATATATTTCACAAACTTGAGAAAGGAGGGGTTCGTTCCCTAAACGAGTCTCTTAGTTCTTAGTTTAACTAGTCCAATGAAAGCAAACTTAGAATCGTTCATGTTTAGAGAGTTTGAATGAAGACGAAAGAAATATCCAAAAGGTCCTTTTTCATATGATTTAGTCTCTAGGGCCCGAAAAAGTATAAAATAATACCCAAGAGAAATATTCGAGTCATGATTGGATGGAGAGTTCCTTTTTCGTAAATAGTCTGTCCTAACCAAAAAGGAGATAACCTACCATCGGAGAGATGACTCTTCAAATACTTTTATGAGTATGAAGTACACAGGTAGTCGACAATCTTTTCATATTTAGGGAGTCCAAAATGGGTTTAAAGGAGACTCCATTAGGTCTCTTTTCACGATGAGAATTTTTTCATTTTTCTGGAAGTATGAAAAAGTAAAAAAAAAACCCCTCCATAGACATTACTGTTTATATTTTCATCCCTGCAAGACTTTAAAAAGTCCATTAGTGTCCTAAACATTCGAATAAATGACTTTATAAAATATGTTAAAAGATGTTTCCGCATCACAATGATTTAAAAATATTAATAATAATGTGAAAAAACCTAAAAAACATATTTAAAATCCAATTGAATAGTAAAAAACAACTGTTTACCAATTTGTGAGAGCATTCGGGAGACTTTTGGAGCCAGATCTTCAGCCAGAGATTATAGGAGCATCCACCATCCATTTCGAGCACCATCAAAGCCAGGTAGATGTCGGAGCCCTACTCTTTCATTATATTATTTCCATTTTTGTTTTGTCTTGGGTTTTTGTGGTATTTGAGCAACCCCTAAATCCAAATTGCCGGCACCGCTCCTGCCTCTTACGGGACAGGCGATGCCCGATAAGAACCGATTATGCTTAGATTCACTCAGGTAGTGCCACCTCTCTGTGTAAATGGAGGATAGGCGGTGCCAGCTGTGAGGTTGAAAAACTAAATGAGAAAGCCAAAATAAAAGCTTATTGATGATTTTGATGATTGAGTGTGGTTTTAACTAGCCCATTTGTTTTTTTCGACAGGTTTTATCTGGTAAAAAATGGTTATATGGAAATAACGACAACATCATGATGATGATTCCCTGGCTGAGGGAAATGTGGGGTGCATTGCTGCTTTGAGAGGTTGTGGCCTCTTGATTTTTTTCTGCACTTCGAGTATGATATCCCATGAGCACCTTCTAGAGCGTATTCTACACATGTGGAACCCTGAGCAACAGTACTTTGAGGTGGGAGCTCATGTACTGACCATAGAGCTAGAGGATATCTACTTTCTAACAGGATTGTCTAGGAGGGGTGCTCATATTTCATTGACTGGTTCACAAGGAGGGGATGTGACCACTCAGGAGCTCATAAACCGTCATTTTGTGCCTGGTACTAGGATGTCAAGAAAGAAGATCCCCATAAAGGAAGTGGTGGATGAAGCACTTTGAACTGTTCTTTTTACTATGCAGAGGCTAGAAGGAAGACAAGAGCCTCACTAGGAATCCAAAGTGCATTTACTATATGCCATAGAAGTTATGACACCCAATGTTTTCAACTAGGCAGAGGCACTGCTTCCGGTTTTCAAGGACTAGTTGACTAAATGTCAGTGAGGGGAATTGAAATAGTTTGTCCATGAATCCATTTTATCTTTTATATTTTTTGGGTGGGTGCCCCACATGAGGACCCAAGTGATCTTTATGGAGATGAGGGCCAGAGACCCTCGTATGTTGAGGTGGGCAGAGCTTATGGCTCGTACGAGAGGTGGCAGAGTTAAAGTGAAGTATGATGATGGATTTTTCGGCTGGTTGGACGACCAGATCCTCATGATTGAGGATTACGCATATGTAGGTACTGAATTCATGGGTGACCTTGATCTACCACTTCCACCTGGTGCAGAGTGGGGGGATATCGATAAGAAAAAATACTCTAAAATGTTGATTTTTTTTTTGTATTTTCATGTTTTATGTTTTTTATGAGTAGTAACAAGACCTAAATTCTCTCATATAGATGTTGGTGTGGCATGAATTGGGGGATCATCTCCAATGGGCAGGCGAGCGAGAGCTCAGTTTGTTCACCGAGGTGACTACCAGTTGGGAGAGTTAGAGGAGAACCTAGAGAGGTTAACCCTAGACATACTGGATGCAACTATTGATGACCTCCCGATGAGGTACCAGAGGTACACTACAGGAGTTCTAGGTCGTTTCAGCCAACTGTTATGTAGAGTAGTACAGGCTGTCATGTGTTATCATGATCATCACTAGCTGGTGTCCTGCATGATGTATTACTGAAAGCTAAGATAGCTTCAGGATTTTGTATGATGTTGTATTTTCCTAAAAGATACCATGCTTCAGATGAGGTCTCGTGACCATTTTTTGTAAAAACATTATATATATATATATATATATATATATATANTACATGAGTTTTATGTGTTATTTATTGTTTATTTACAATATGATGAACCATGTTTGATTTTCAAGTTATGAATGAGCAATATACCAGTCTAGGATATAGTTTGCTAATGAATCAGCAACTGCATTCTCTACCCTAGGGATATCCCTACAAGTAATAACCTCAAATGACCTTTCTAGTAGACGCACTCTTCGGAAGGGATGGAGAAGTACGGGGTTTATGATGGTATATATATGGTTCAAATGAAAAGCCACTAACTGTGAGTCCATGAATACTACCAAATCATGAATGTCCCAAGATGCAGCTTCAGTCAGTAGACCTATTACTTCCTGATACTCAACGATGTTGTTGGTAGCTGGAACAATACAAAATGCTCTTGAACTAACTAGATCATGTGCAGGGGAATACAGAACCCAAGTAGTTGAAGCAAGGTTCATGGTATGACGGCAAGAACCATCAGAAAATCCATAAAAATCCATCTGATCTACATAACCAAAACATGCTATAAACAATCTATACACTAAACTCAAAATCATATTGAAAATACTTAAACACATTGAAATTCAAAAAATGTACATATATACAAGGTACCATACACGAGTGATCTGAGCATAATACCTCTTCATGTACAACCCATTGCGAGGTTGCCCGAAGGGGATTCCATCATAATATACGAGCTCATAGGCCCATTTCTATAGAAACTTGGAAATGATAAAAGGATAGTACCACATTGATTTGAACTTCCCTTTTCCTAGTTTATCATGTTTATGATCGTAGGTCAGAACTAGGTCACCTTCATTAAAACACGAGGTTGGACAGATTTGTCATATTGCACCTTGACACATTTCTTATGCGCCTCCTTGACTAAGGAAAGATCTCATCTAGTTTCATCAAGATTGTTTAGATATAGAAATATTTCTTCCTTGGTGGAAGTATTGGGGAGAAGTTCAATGACAATTTTGAAAGACGGAACTGGCACTGGATAGGTAGGATAACTTCTAGTTTGTAAACTAACAGGAAGGGTGTAAAATTAGTCGTTGTTTTTACTGAAGTCCTACAAGCCTAGAGAGCAGAAAAGAGATTTTGGTGCTAGTTGGATTTATGATCTCTAAGCATTTGACACAGCATAGTTCTTAAGACTTTGTTAATGGACTCGACCTTACCATTAGCCTGCGAATAATAGGGAGTTGAGCTTTCATGGAGAAAAACCAGCTTAGCACTTAACTGTGCCATCATATGATTCTAGAAATGTGATTTGGGATTAGTGACTATAGACTGTGGAACTCTAAACCTAGCTATTACTTGATTGAATAGGAAGAGGATGGAAGTATTACCATCCTCTACATATGTAGGCATAGCCTAGACCCATTTAGTAAAATAATCGATGGCTACGATGATGTAACCATGCCCCCCGGCTGAGGTAGGATTACAATGCATAACATCTATACCCCATTTGGAAAAGGGGCCAACGACAATGATGGGGTGTAACGGAGCAGGGTGGGTGCACTTTTTCTGGATAGAAATGTTGGTCAAGTGGGCATTTTTTAATAGCCTCATGACAATATTTGAAGCTTGAGGGCCAGAAATAACCTGCGCAAAGGATTTTTTGGGCTGTAGCCATCCAAGAAATATGAACGCCACATGCTCAAGAGTGGCAGTCATTGAGAACCTATTCAGCCTCTTCATGGGTGAGGCATCATATGAGAATGGAATCTATAACACGCCTATACAATGTATCATTCAGGATAAGGTAGTATTTCATGTGGTGACATATGCAGCGACGATCATTACGAGATATATTGAGCTGAAATATTCGTGTCTAGAGATAAATGATTAAATCTCCATACCATGGGTCAGTCATGCTTATTAGGAACAAAAATTCATCCAGGAATGAATCACTGGGCTCAGAATCCATCAAAGCATAGGTTAGGTCACATATCATCTCTACAGAGACCAATGATTTCTTTGAAGTAGCTTTGGCAAACTCAAGGTCAAACTCCTGCAACATGACAATCCAATGGGATTATTTTCCCCCTAGTACCTAACGAGTCAAGATGTAGTACATATGGTTTTCATATGCAAGTATGGTTTTGGTGTGAAGCAAGATGTAATGATGAAATTTTTGGACAGCAATGATGATAGCCAATTCTAACTTCTCCACACATGAGTATCGAGTTTTAGAATTGAGAATATTCTTATTGGCTTAGTAGAGTCACGTGTTCTTGGTCGTTCTGATCCTCCTAGGATATAACCATTCCTATGGTAGTAGTAGAGGCAGCAACATATAAGAGAAATCCCTTTGAATAATTTGGGGGGTGTATCATGGGTGAGTGAGTCAGAGTGTGCTTAAGATTATCAAAGGATCACTAGGCCTGCTCATCCCAAAAGAATGGAGTGTCCTTCTTTAGAAGATGCATATAACCGTGTGTTTTCTCAACAGAGCTACAAACAAAATGATGAAGAAATGTTGCTTTCCATTGCAAAATTTGGAGCTCAAGGATGTTGGTTGGGGCAGGTAGGGTGAGTATAGAAGAAATATTTAGTGGATCCATCTAAATGTCATCTTTTGAAACCACGAAGACTAAGAGATGTCCCGTCTCAACGCAAAAAACACTTTTGTGTGGGTTAAGCCATATTTGTAATGGTGACACCTCAAGAAAATTTCTCTAATATGTTAAGGATGGTCTTCTCGTTGCTATGAATGCACAAGGAGATCATCAAGGTATGGCTCCATGATGTTTTTAATGTCATGAAACACATAGGACATGGCACACTGGAATGTGGCTCTGACATTCTTGAGGCCAAAGGGTAACTTCCTATAGGAGAAGGTTCCCCACAGACATATAAATGTCGTCTTGTGCTAATCTATGGGAAATATATCAATCTTATTGTAGCCAGAAAATACATCCATGAATGAGAAGATGACACTTCCAGCACAATTGTCAATAATTCGATCGATGTGCAGAGTCGAAAAATTGTCCTTAGGACAAGCTTTATTCAGGTCTCGAAAATTGATGCAAACTCTAATGGTTCCCTACTTTTTGTTCACAGGAATGATGTTAGATACCCATTCCATCAGGGGTACATGATAAATGAATCCTACCTTCAGAAGTTTTTTGACTTCGTCTTTGATAGTTGCAGCCTTCGAGGGATGGACTTGATGCAATTTCTTCTTGATTGGTCTGGTTGTGGGATAGGTTTTGATTTTGTGAAGTACAATAGATGGGTATATCATAGGCATTTCTTCATAAGACCAGGAAAACATATCTCGAAATTCCTTGAAAATTGCTCTATATTCTTCAATTTTTTCCATTGAACAGTTCTACCCTACATGAACATGTTTAATAGTTTCAGGATTGACCGATATGTCGATTGGAGTTGTTTTAGTAATGTTGCATAGATTTCCTTCAAATTCAAAATATTGCAACAACACAGGTGTTTGCGGAATGTTGACAATATCAGTACCCAAGAGAGATACAAAATCATTATCCATCGAATTGGTGTTGGGGAGGAACGAGGATCTGTGATGATGATCCTCCCATACTGATTCATTCATACTCATAATATCCATGATGGTTTCATCTGACAAAAAAATATGGGAGAGATAATCCAGAGTAGGAAGAGAGGGTTCTAACTAGTAGGGAAGGTGGTAAGGATCTGAAGCCACAAGATGAAGATCATCTATATGGGCATCGAAAACGGATTGCATAGCATCATAAACTGCTTCATGCAGGCTATGGGAGGATGACTCAACAACTTGCTTGCCCTTGGGATCATAGAAAAACCTTGAGATCATATTGAAATTTGTCATCTCTGTGCTAGAAGGAGCTGATGAGAGCATGCCCATAAGGGAGGAGTCCTTCAGCAAACATGCCCCAATCAACTGATAAGGAGGGGGGGACTGACCTAGCATAGGGATGTTATTCGCCGTAGGGGTAGTAACATCCAACATACAAAAATCAAGTTGATTAATTGTCACAATATTTCCCAAATTTGGAAACTGGACAGTTCTAAATACTGTCAAAGCGACAACAGTCATAGCATAAAACCAATTTCTTCCTAAGAGAAGATTGTAGTCTAACAGGGAAACCACTACTTCCACCTGCATGGAAATAGTTCCCCCCCCTAGCTTAACTGAAAGTGATGGAATGATACCATGCATTTGGAAACCTCTTCCATCTAAGGATTTTAGGGTCGTTGGTGATTTCATAAGCTCAGGAGAGCCAATGGATTTCCAACAAGATAGAGAAAAAACTGAGGTTGAAGCGCTTTCATCTAGAATAGTACTAAATATCTTTTTCCCAACTAATTTTGTTACTATATGAAAAGAAAGTTGGTGAGGTAATCTATATTTGTAGTTCTCTACGTTGAAATGGATAAAATTTGTGTTATTTGGGTCCATGGCTCGTAAGGCAGTTAACAAGTTTTTGCGTTGCATAGGACAACTTTGGAGCACTTCTAAGGTAGACATTGCACTTGGTGCCTGAGAGAGGTCTTCAACAACATTATAGAACTATGGAGCTTGGGCATTGGGATTAAAAACAACCTTTCTAAGAGTACTCTTGATAAGATGCAAAATCATGTCGAGATTAGGCTTCTCGATAGTTAGGGGACCATTAGATGAGGATGCGAGAGAACCAATGGGAGGAGCTTTATCTGGAGAAGGATGTTCATTTTTCTTCTCCTCTGACTTGTCATATGAATAACTACGATTTGTTAAACTAAAATTCAACGACATCATTCGAACTTCCTCTGAAGAACTAGAATTTCCATGATTAGACATGTGGTCTATTAGTTGTTGGTGAGAAGTAAAAGGATCAGTAAGATCTGCCAATGCGGGGTTACTCTTTAAAAATTTGTTAATTTCATCACGGCAGGGACATTCCTTCATGAAACGATTGTCACCACAAAATAGGCAAGGATATTTGGCTTCCCTTTTTCCTTTAGTGTCACTTTTCAAGGCCGTAGGCTTGGGATTTTCCTATTGGTTTACGGGTTTTTCTATTTTTTCCTATCACTGGCATGTAAGACCAGTTGGGTTGCCCCCATGGTGTAAATGCATTCCCACAGTATGGAATTCTAGTGTAGGAAATTCCTATAGGGTTAGCTTGATAGTTCGTTTTCCCTACAGTAATTTGATTTACTGGGTAACCATAACCCCATGAGAGTTGATTAACTGTAGGTTGTGCCACTAAGGGCTGAACTAAACTTGAAGGAGGGTTTACCATATTTGTGTTGGTGGGAGGGACATATACTGTGGATTGTCCTACAGTAGATGTTTTCCTATTATTAGTAACAATTCCACTAGTGGGTAACGTAGGTCATGCCCGAGGTTTCCCCATAGTGTTAGAAGGCACAAACACTACTAGAACTAAAGGTTTTCCCCCAGCCATAGAAATTACAGGATGACTAGAGATAGACCTAGAATTTAAATCCGTGGGAGTGGAATTGGAGGTTTGACCTAGATTGTGATAAGTCTCACCATATGATGGATGACCATAAGGAGAAGCTCTAATTTCAGCCACATGCCAAGGATCCATATTACGAGGTAATCTAGCTGATATAGATTTAGTATGAGGTGCAGGTGCAATCAAAACTTTGTCTAGCCTATGCATTCTCTCTTGAAAATATTGTGCACAATGAATAGATGCTTGGATTTATATATATTCTTCTTCATCTGGATATTTTTGTTCAGGAGAGGTTCTATTAACCTCGAATGAGGAAATATCCTGACCCATGGAAGTTCTCCAAAATCGAGCATCTGGTCCATACTCAGGTGCAGCAAGACTATCGATATGACCTTCCATATGTGGATGAAAGGAAGTATCAGCCATAGGAGGCTATTGAGCCAAGGTATTAATATAAGAAGTGAATTGGTCTCAAATTTCTACAACTGTATTTTCTTCCTCATGGGAACTAGTTGCAGCTCCTTGGTCGATGGCTTCCATTCGAATTTCTCCCATAACAAGAGGAAAATCGGGTGGCAAGCCCTGATTCCTTCTAGATCTTCTCAACTGAAACTCAACTAGATTGTATCAATTACTAAACTAACCTAGGCCTCAAAACTAAGAAAACACACAAAACTTTCTTCTACTCAAGATATAGGCCAACAAGCAAACTTAGATGATAGGATGAGCTCAAATAGTCGGTCTCTCACCAGGATTGTCAAGCAAGTGCAACTCACGATATACCACAAGGGTACGTGCATGGAAATATCCCCAAATGATGTTTTTGGTGTATTGCTCCAAAGAATACATCCAAAGGGTTTTTCTAAGATGGACAAGGTATCCTATTGGGGTCTCCCGATATACTCAAGGTACGTGGGAGCTCAAATCGGTAGTAGTGTTGTCTAACGCACAACCATTCACAAGGGTCCTTCCCATATACAATCGAGTGCGTGAAGTACCTTTCTATATACCTCAAGGGTACATGAAAGGTCATTCGATATACCAATGGTACATGGAAGAACCGTGCGAGTCTCGGGTTGTAGTGCAGACAAAGTAACGACAACTCCTACATTTTACAATGACTGAACACGTCTCTAACCTATCACTAAAATTTTTGGGTGAAAATGCGAAGTTTGGTAACACTTCTGTGAGAATTGGGTGCTTGAGAAACATAGCGGACGTTATTTGTCCAAATAACTATATTTATTCGGTCGAATAACATTTTTATTCAGCCAAATAACTATAGTTATTCGGCCGAATAATCGATCCTTTATTCGGCCGTATAATGTTTAACGATGAACCATTAAAATTGACAGGGACATCGAATTTTTTTTTGTTTTGGTTTTTCGGCCGAACAAACTTTGTTGTAAATAATGGTTCCGTAATGAAAAATTATTATTTAGTCGAACAATTATTCGGACGAATAATTGTTTCGCCGAATAACCTTTGAGACCTGAAACCTGCACAATTTTTAGGTTTCTCCATTTTTGAAAGGTAAAATGGATGTCTTACACTACAAATCGACTGTCAAACTTGATACCATTATTTTCTTCATTGAATCTACTTTCTGTATGTATATATTTTGTTGTGTATAGGTGATATATGATATTTTTAATTTTTTTGTTTCTTAACATGTGTCGAGTTTCATTTCATCTCTTTCAAAATGCGGTGAAATGAAAAATATATAACTTCAAAAATACACCACCCAAAAAATTGAAACAAATATGGTGTCATTAATTGGAGTGTCTACTTCAAAAGGGTATTCGTAGATTTTAAGGTTTTACAGTCAATTGAGAGAAAAGTGATGCAACCAAAAACACGTTGAAAATTGACAAGGTTTCCCCATTGATCGAATTCAAAAAATATTATAATTAGTATATAGATCCGTTGGTTACAAACTTATAATCATCCTCTAGTATATTGTGTTTATATTGTCGTAGCATATTTTATTTTTGCAAAACACAAGTTTAACAATGATTTTAGGGGCGCAACCAAACATGACTATTTTTTGGTCCTTTCATTTTATAAGGACACACTGTCAAACATTTGCCAAAAAGACATATCAAAGCTCAATAAACAAAATTCAAAAAAATTATGATTAGAAAGCTAACATAATTCTATGAAAGTTTTGTTTTTACTTAAAAGTGAAATTCTAAACAAAAATATCACTTTTGTTCGCCCAAAGTTGAAAAACATGGAAAAAACAAATTTATTTTCTCATAAGACCCCCCAAAATATACACCCATCTTCATGGATTCACCCTTCTATACAATTTTTGACCTATAACTACCATTAATTTTAAACTGAACGGTTAGGTGAATGCATGGAATTTTGACAAAAATGTAAAACCATGCAAATATGAAATGCAAGTTCATTCACTTTACCATTCAGACTATGCCTAATTACGAGAAGGAGAGAGTATTTTTCTTTTCAATTTTTCTTTGAAAGAAAGAATTTCCTAAACAACTATACTAAACAATTATTTTCTAAGAATACAATCAAACAACACTTCTTCAAATCAAGTATTTTTAAAGCAAGCAGATATGGTAAGATCTCTTTTCTACGAAGAAAGACAAGAAGCAATCAAAGGCATATTCGATATTTTTTCAATTTTTATATTAAAATGGAAAGATCTAATTTAAAACTACTAATATTTTTTCTTTTGATGAAATGACAATATGAAATAAAGGGAAGAAAAATGAAGATCTGAAAGCTTATGAGGATGATAAGAGGTCCAACAATTTGTCCTCAAACAACAATACAAATGAATCTCAACCAAAAAAAAATTCTTTTTTTAGAGTAAAAAGAAGTCCATCACTAACTTAACAAAAAAATGGAAACAAACAAACCAATTAAACGAGTCTTTCTTTTCAGTATTATCCAATACCAGGAAGAGATCTAACTGAGCTAAAGCTTCCAAGCACTGCTTTCAAAATAACCAAACTTACAAGCAATAACAATGATGAATCTAAACTAGCCTTTTGATTATAACAAACAGGAATTTACCACATCAAAAATTTCAGATTTGAAACACTCAGGTATTTGTAAACAAGTATGGAAAATGCCAACTGAAGACAAGAATTTCAAAAACCAAAAAAATTCTTTACAAAATTTTGAAGAAGTAGAGGTCTAGGAAAAACCTACCTGGCACTGCTTCCATAGGTTTGTTGACAGAGCGGTTCTAAGGAGGCATCACTTTTTGATAACTACTTACAAGCGGTGGCACCACCTATTGCTATCTACGCACAGGTGGTGGCATCGCTTATTTCCCACTGCACATGCGTGGTTCCTTGCAAATCTCCAAAACACAATAAAGGTGAAAAAAAGTTAAATATTGGCAAACTAGCACCAAAAGTGATGAATTAACAGTAATAAAGAGCATAGAAAGTCAGGATGACTTAGATATGAAGAGATCTGATGGTATCAAACCAAAACCTAACTAGGTTAGATGGTAGATTTGACTGAAATGATAAAAAGCTAGAGCTTGAATTCAGAGAAGTGTTCAAAGAATAAGGAAGATCAGATCTGCTGAAGCTCTTCTCTAGTATGGTCACAAGATTTGTTGTTAGGAATTTCACACCTTTTTCGGACAGAAGTTGTTTCTCTGGTCTGAATGGTTCAGATCCAAAACAAATAGTTCACAACAAGGTTAGAAGACTTATCCTAGAAACTATAGGCACCTAGAATACAATATTTGATGGAATGATGTGGCTCTTCACCTATAGCGAAAGATCTCCAAGAAAATACCTGCATAAACACATCAAACACAAAAGATCAAAAGTACCAGAACATCATCTATAGATCTATATCGGTGACTAAGGAATCCAATAATAAATATGCAAGATTATAAATAAAAAGTATGTGGGAAAGGAACCAACTTTGGATTGATAAATAATGAAAGAGTTTACAACCTATGCCTTAGTGTTGATGCACTCCTCCACAAAACTGATGTCTTGTCCCCAATAGCTCCAAATTGCTCCTCTATGCTCACTCTAATGGATCAGTCCAGAATGTTAAAATGGCAGCATGCCTTTGCTCTCTCCTCAACCATGGGGTATGAGTATTTTTTTATAGCCCTCATATGGATAGATATGGTTGAGATTTTGGTGGGTGAGGTGGATAGGAGATCCCCAAAGAATGGATCTCGAGCTCAACTGACCCATGTGAATAGAGATAAGTCCTACCACAAAGATTTTGATATAGAAGCGTTGTGAAGTCTATCTTTTTCACTTTTTACCAAGGGAACCGCTCCTGCTCCTTGATGAAAGAGCGGTGCTAGGGAAGAACCTCTCTTCAAATAAAGAATAAAGGTGGTGCCATCACCTGTATTCAACACAACTCAGGCAGTGCTGAAGAAGGTACTACTCCTAGGCTTAAGGGTAGAAGCGTTGATAGGTTTTTATATGCAAGCTTGACATTTGGATCAATGTTTTCACTTCAATATTTGGGAATGAGGAAAAACATGGATGTTTAGGATCTTATCAGATGTTGATGATGAGATTTGGTGTAACATAGTTCCAAGCATATGATCAAGATAAGAAGAGGACTTAGACGAATAAGAAGAGGACTTGGGAGAATCGATGGTTTCTGCTGAGATCCGCAACATAAAGCACGAGAAGAAAGTTTAAAATAAAATATGATGAATAGATCCAACGGTTAGGAGTGAACCTGCACAGAAATCAATAGTTCTGAAAATTGTGGAAACAAGATCATGGAGGTGATATTTTGAGGAAAATGAAAAGTGTGGTTCTGCGTTCTGCAATCAGCAATCATAAGATCAATGGTTAGTAAATGGTTCCGCAAAAGGGATCGACAGTTCACAGCAGTTGCATAAATAGATTTATGGAAGTCCATTTCGACAAAGTTGGGAGGCACATCTGCATTCCGTAATCCGCAATCCAAAGATTGATGGTCATGAAAGAATTTGCATTTGATCTCAGATCGATGTCGAGGATTGAATCCACAAGAAATCGATGGTTCAAAAGAAATGCAAAAAAAAAGTTGTGGGAGAAAAATTGTTGAAGTAGTTTGAAAAAAATTGGAAAACCCACAATCTGTAATCTGCATTAGATCTAATATCAACGATTGGGAAATACTCTGCTAGAGATCGACGCTGCAGAAGAAAAATTGCGGAATTAGTTTGAACAAACTTGGAAAAACCACAATCCACATTTGATCTTATTTATGATCGACGAACAAGAGAGAGTCCGCAAGAAGTTGATGGGGGAGAAGAATTCTTGCGTAAAAAGGCAATTGCGGAAGGAGTTAGAGTTGCAAAAACTCCGTTGTGGAAACTCATATTTGCGGGAAGACTGAGGTCGCGGAAGAAATTTTTCTTATTGCTGTGTTGGAAACATACATGGATTTTCTTCTTCGGGAATTTTTTGAATGCAAAAGAAAATCAGCTCCTACAGTTATTCATTCAAGAACGATTTGGTTCCTTGTCTATTGTAACACCCCATTTTTGACCCCGTTTGCAATTAAATAAAATTATGTAAATAATCAGGGTGTGGAGCTAGGCAAAAGCCCCACCATCGATTTAGTATTTATGATTCAGCGATTAAAGTTGGGTTGAGGGTATTTTGTGCTAGCAGGCACATTATTATTTTGGACATCATGATAAATTTGAAATTTATTAATTAAAAACCTACAGCCAGCTATGTCAAAGGAACTAAATTGATATGGGAGCATGATTTTCCTAAGGATAAGGGTGGGGGGGAGGGCGGAATTGAAAGAACGGGAAAAAATTCGAATTGGACAAAGCCCACTTGGGGGAAAACGTATTTTAACTTTTCTTGGGAACAAATGTCCACCTTTTCCCTCATGCATGGGCGTTTCATATTCCCTCATGATTTGGAATGGGAAAAACATTATGGGGAATCCCATTCTGCATTTACGCAGCAAGCACTACCTCTAAGTCTTAACCCTGGACAATTTTCTCTCCCATTCGGCGATTTTTGTCCTCCTTCATGATTGTCTCCAGCTCAACAATCTGTTTCCTTTCATTTTTTTGGTTTTCCTATGTGGATTTGTCCCCTCTCATGATTCTCTTAATTTCTAGTCGTTTCCCTGAATTTGATTTCCCAGAATCAGATTTTTGTGTCTTGGATTTGATTAACCAGCAAATGTTTTCATTTGGTAAATTTGTAGCAGTCATTTGGCATTGGAAATGGTCAGAAATTCATAAATTATTGTGTGCATGTGTTTCCCTTGGCTTCTTTTATGTTTTTTATTTCCAGTACTGAGAGAATTGTGTGTACATCCTTGATTTGGCATCTACACTGATTGAGGAATGGAAATGGTCCTATAATTTCTTCATAAACCTAGTGTGTGAAGGCATTGCATAGACTGATATAGAAGGCTGGGTTCCTTCTTTGCATGCCCTGAATAGCAATGGAAGGCAATGCATGTCCTAAGGCACTGTGTAGAAGAGAAGGGGATGCTTCCTTGTGTTGGGTGTGTAAGTGTTTAGAGGTCATCCTAGATTCGGTGTGGGTGATCATAGCTCTGGATTGAGCTCACTATCTTAGTAGTCATTTTTTCCAATTCCTTGGCAGCCTGATAAACCCAATTGTGCTGGCTTGGATGAATTTTATTGTGTCCTCGACTATGGCTGAAGTATTCTAGTGTTCCTTATTCCTTGGGGAAATCATGCCCAGCTCGGGGGTGGCAGTGCTGCTGAGAGATTAAAGAGGGCACTATCCTATGGTTGGGTGGAATGTTGCAGCAGCATAGCTAGTTGAAGGACAAGCTCTTTCAAAGATAAGTATTCTTGTGTATTTAAATTCCACAACTGTATATTGTTATGAATTTATATGAACATGTTAAATGCTTGAATGTATTGAATGAACAAATTATGCTTCCGCTGTAGATTGTATTATGCATCTGTTTATATTTATGTATGTTTTATTTCAAATTATATATATATATATATGTTCATTGGGCTTAGATTTCTTGGGTTGATAGATGTTGTCGCATCCTCTCCGCCTAGTAGAGGGTTGGGGACATGGCATATGTCATGAGTCATTGGATGGTTTTGTAGTAGATATGAAACTGAATAGTCAGACATATGAACAAGTGAAGGGAATAAGGATTGGCATGCATAAAAGGAAGGTTGAGATAGGACTACATATCGCACTCTTTGTAGGCAGAGAGTTGGTGCATGGACCGCCGTCGAAGTGGGGATTGCAGAATGAAAGAGGACCCTAAGTTCTTTCAATAATATGCAAAATAAAGATAATAAGAGGAGCTGAATTTGAATAGGAAGATCTTGAAGTAGATTCAAAAAGTATAATAGACTTGGTATGCATTGCTATATATGTTTTCTACATACTGTACTGAACATGTTTAAATATAAGGAATAAGGGTGGTAGGGTGGTGCTAGGAAAAACACATTGTCTTTTATGTACAAGTTGGATCCTGTACAAGTGGAAGTGGGTACTTCTAGTGAGCAGTAGCTGGAAAACTTTATTTTTTAGTGGGTTCTAGAAAATCATGTGGGTTGGTGCTCTCTACAAGTAGGAGCTTGTAAACAAAGGTTGCGGGCTCGTTTGAGTAGGTGTTCAAACAAAGATAATATAAATGAATTAGAGCTTCTTGTTAATATTTGTCAATGCTTCTATTATGTGTGTGATTGATGATTACCATTTCTTTTCTTCTACTTATTGCATCACCATGACTGTAAATTTATGATCTATGATAATGATTTGAAAATAGTAAATTGTTTAAGATTAGAAATAACAGATTCAACCCCCCCCACCCCCCCACCTCCCCCATCTTAGTTATTTGAATAATATCAACATTGGGGAAGGATGTTACGATGGATATGGTGGAGTCCTTATCCCTATGAGCTCTAGTAGGTAATTTTCAATACACTAAACTCAGTCATTCAACTATCTTATCCTAGATCAGAGAGGTTTGGAAGCCTTTAATCATGTATGTTCCTAGGGTAATTTTAATGGCTAATGGTTGGATAATATTTCAGTTTTTATGTGAGGATGATCAAAATTTTATTGAGGGTAATTTATGGATTGTTGGCCAAGAATTTCTAGTTCTTAGCTGCTCGCATGTGGGTTTTCACCCTCATCATGAAAAAGTACTTTTCTTAATTTTCTTATTCATTGTTGGAATTTGAAATGGTTTGTGGGGATAGCTAATGCTCTTGGTAAGTTTATTATGATGGAAGATGATCAACTGTTGGGTTTGGAGGGGGATCATCCTAGGCTTTGGGTGGAGATGGAGGTGGCCGAGGGTTTACGTGTTGAATTAGAAGTTACATGGGAAAGAGGCTCATTCATTGAAAGATTGGATTACTGGCATATTCCATTTAGGTGCATTAGCGTAGGGATATTGGGCATTCGAAAGATATGTCTAGTTGGTTATAATCCTAATCCTTAATTTCATGATCCAGTGGAAATTTTTGGGGTTGACTTGGATATGGAGTGCAATTTTTGGTTCCCTCTTCAACTTGACCAGGACTCGGCTATTTCCTTTGTGGGTAAGTTTGCTCAGTCTGTCCCCTTGCTACTTAATTTTATTTATGTGGTGGATATTCTTAATTCCTTGTCTGTGTTGGATGCAGGAGGGGGTGTGGAGGTATTACCTTCTAATTATGGGGTAGGGGTTGGCTGGGTTAAGGGTATCTTGGAGGATGAACCTAATGTTAATGGAAATTTGGTGACTGTGGACTCTCTTGACCCTTTGTAGGAGAATTTTAGGTCTCGTCCTAATTCTGTGTCAGCTAGGGTTTTGGAGATTCCTTCTTTTACAGATTTGGATTTTCCACCTTTAAGAACTTCTCTCATATCATCCTTAGACATTGGTCTTTTTTCCTCGCCTCTCTTAGATTCACCCTTGGTTAGGGTTTTGATGGCCTCTCCCACTGAGAACATTTTATCTCTGACCTAGGATGTTCATAACTCCCTTCCTATTTTTTATACAAAAGAGGCCAATAATCTTGATATCTTTCCCATTTCCTCGATTACGGTTGTGATTGTCTCTATTCATAAATGTCGTCAGTATAAGAAGGGTAAGGATAAATTCAAGAGTGCTAAGGAATCCATCTGTGACTCAACTTGTATCAATCTGATGTTGTGTTTATTGTCTGATAGGGGTTTATCTTTGTCGACTGGTTCCAGTTTCATTATTTATTGTCGAGATCTTAGAGATGCATTCCTAGTTGAGGTTATTTAATGAATTTTATCTCCTTTAATGTGAAATGGATTTTCACGGTGTGCCCAAAAGAAATGCATAGAAAAGAATTATTGATTTGCATAAGTCAAATCTTGTTATGCTTTAAGAAATGATGACTTTGGCCTTTAGCGAGTGTGAATAATTTTTAAGAATCAAATCTGGTTGGAGGGTTAGTGTTGTTGATGCAGTTGGTCTATCACGGGGAACCTTGGTATATTGGAACCCCTTAGTGGCTGATGTGAAATCCTTCTCTACTTGTGTAGGTATCATTATTTCAGGGCATATTAAGGTACTTTCTATTCCCATTAACATAATTTATATCTATGGGCCCTTCAGTTCCAGAAAATAGTTTTGGGACATGATCAAATGTTTGGGTATTCTGAAGACTCCCAATCTTATATTATCTTGAGATTCTAATTTCACTCTTCCACTGAGCAAGGTTTGAGAGGTTGTTCATCCTTGTGATATTCTTTCTGAGTATTTTTAATTTCTCTTGGATGAGGCTAATTTGGTCAATGCCACTCTAGTGGTTATGGATTCGACATGGATTAATCGTTGTTGTGGGGGCACGGGTATAACCAAGTGTGAAAATCATTTTTTTATGGCTGAAAAATATCTATGAGATTTTGGGAAGGTTCTAATCATGGTGTTATTCCAAAGGGGTATCTGATCACCAGGAAGTGGTTCTTCAACTAGATTTTGATAAAGAAAATTGCTATTGTCCCTTTAAATTTAATCCCATCTAGCTACTAGATGAGTATTTTAACAAGATGGTGGTTGATAAATGGGTTATTTTTTTGTTGGTGGCTCCCTGTCACCTGAGTCAGATGAATTACTAGACTTTTATCTTGGAAAATATGAAGTTGGAGGTACAAGGTTGGGAAAGAGAGAAGAACAAGGCTTTGGACAAATCCTTAAATGAGATTGAGGAAGTTATTCAGTGATTATCGAGGGAAGTTAACAACTCTTATTTCATTGTAGAGAGGAAGCAGTCATTACTTAATCTTGAAACATTGAATTAGAAGATACTATATCTAAAAGAAAAAAATTTACATTAGAAAAAAAAGGCAATATGGATTAAGGTTGGTGATGATAATAATAAAACTTTACACATATTTTCTAATAACGGACGCCTTACAAATGCTATATAGGAGGCCAAAGGGGTGGGTTATTAGGTTGTTCATAATAACAAGTCCATTAATTATGTTGTGAAGAACTATTTTCGTAACCTTTATTTTGATCAGGGTGGCTCGTGGCTCGTGCATTACTAAACAAGAACAAGTTATTTATTATTTTCCTTGTTTTTTTGAAAGTTTAGATAGTGATATTATTGGGGGAGTTATTATAGGTTGTGAAGTGTTGGAAACTCTTAAAGGATTCAAGAAAGACAAGAGTTTGGGCCCGAATGGGTGCACTGTTAAATTCTTCCTGCATTTTTTAATTTGTTTGGGCATCATGTGCTCGAGGATGTTGAGGACACTAGAAGAGTTGGTAAGGTCCTGGATTCTACGAACACGACCTATATTATGCTTATTCCAAAGGTGGACATGCATTATACTTTTAATGAGTATAGGGCGATATCTCTTTGTAATTTGTTATATAAATTTGTTTCAGAAATCATTATGGATAGAATGAAACCTTTTATGGGGTAGTTTGTGTTTGCTGAGCAATTTTGTTTTCTATAAAACCGTGAAATTTTGGACGCAGTTGGAATTGTGCAGAAAATCCTTCATTGGATTAAGGTCAAGAATCTTAATGCTTTTATTCTTAAGATGGATCAAAGAAGGCCTATGATAAAATCGACTTGCCTTTTCTATGACTTGTTCTTCTGCAGGTTTTTGTTTATTTGGATGTCAAGAACTGGATTATGTCATTTGTTTAATTGGTCATTTTTTCTATTCTAATTAATGGGTCTCCGAAAACCATTTTTAAAGGTACTAGATAGATCAGATAAGGCTTTCCATTACCTCCTTATCTATTTATTATGGTTATTGAAGGACTTAGATGTCTTCTTCTGAAGGTCAAGGATGACAGGATGATTAAGGGTGTCAAGGTTTCAAGTAGGTTGTTTTTAAATCATTTTTTATTTTTTAATGATGTATTGATATTTGGTGATGGATCCCTATTTGAGTGCTCATTTATCAAGGAGTTGATTAATACTTTTATTTTGGCATCAAGTATGTCTCTCAGTTTGCATAAGTCTTGTTTTAGTTACAATTGCAGTGATGTGGACTTAAATGATCATATATATCACCTATTTTCACTAAATATGTCTCATATTGATAATGGTTTAAAGTATCTTGAATGTTTTATTAAACCTAAAAATTATAAGAAGGTGGAGTGGAAATGGCTCTTAGTTAAGATACAGAGGAAACTGGATAACTAGACTTCTATATGGTTGTCAGTAGGGGGTGTTTATTGCTTATTACCTTGGTTTTCTTGTGTGTTCCTATATATATATATATCTTTTTCACTACTTCATGTCCCAGAAGGTGTGATTGTTGTGATTAGAAGAATTATCTTTCATTTTCTTTGGAGAGGCAAACAGAAGGATGCTAAGTTTCACTTAGCTAGTTGGGAGGTTATTTCCAATCCTGAATCTGCGGGTGGGTGGGGGATAAAAACTATTGGAATTTTTAACAAGGTCCTGTGTGATAAAATTCTCTGGCGTGTTCTATTTAATGAGGGTCTGTGGTGAAATATTGTTAGAAGTAAATATATGACGACATAACCTTTAACCTATTAGCTATGAGTAAGCAATTCCTGTTAGATTTTATCATTCAAGCTATCATTATGTTAGGATATTTAACTTATAGAATAACAAGCACATAAATAAAACACAAGAGACAAAGAACACAATGTTTTTCCTTGGGGAAACCATAAATGGGGAAAACCCTGTAACTTCCTCAGAGATAGAATCAACACCAAAAGTAAAACCCCTAAATAGTAAGATGGTCTCCCGATAGTAGTAGCCTCTTTCTTTCTAGCCCCAACAACTTCTTCCTCCTCGCCTATGTGCTACAACTGAGTGTGAGTGAGTGTGTGATAAATAGAGAGGCTTAATCTCTATTTATACTAATTCCTGAATTGACAATAACTCACTAGGGCCGACTTCTCTTGGAGAGTCTAATAACCCTAGGGCCCCGCAATTGCGGAGACTTTAACCCTTGAACAATAGGAGGGTTAACCACAATGAATTGACATGAATTGTTTACATTATAGAACCTCCCGATAGGAACATCGGGGCATGACATGACTCAATTACATTACAGATACTTCCCGGAATAAACATTGGGGTACAATACATGAAATATACAAGTGAATACATTTTGAATTTACACATAAATCAACACTCCCTCTTAAATAGGAAGGTATTCTCTCGACACAATTTGTCAGCAGTGGTCTTCTTCTCTGGATCATCTCGTCATATGCATATTCAAGTAATCTTCATCTTGGATTTGGATCATCACTCGATGTGGATCATCATCACTGGATTTGGATCATCACTCGATCTGGATCATCATGGGGACATCATCACTCGATCTGGATCATCACTGTTGGATCTGGATCATCACTGGATCTAGATCATCACAGAGACATCATCACTGGATCTGTATCATCACTCGATCTGGATCATCACTCAATCTGGATCATCATTGGGCCGTCATTAGAGGTGCTATCTCATGATTCTTCTTGTCATAGGAAGTTCTACATATCCAACCCTTTTTCATGCTAGTTATAGGCCTAGCCTCCATGTAGGTATTCTTCAACGCTTATATCTGACCCTAAGTTAGAATGGCCAGCACTCACATTTGACCATGAGAGAAATACATCCAACACCATGTCAAAAAGTCACAGCACTTACATTCACCATAATTATAGGACACAACTACTATCATCCGTGAAAAGGCACAACACTCACATCCACCAGCATGATAGGACACAACTACTATCATATGTGGAAAGGCACAACACTCACATCCACCAACATGATAGGACACAACTATTATCATCTGTGGAAAGGAACAACACTCACATCCACCAGCATGGTAGGACACACCTACTACCATATGTGGAAAGGCACATCACTTACAATTACCAGCATGGTAGGACACACCTACTACCATTTGTGAAAAGGCTCAGCACTCACATCCACTAGCATGATAGGACACAACTACTATCATCTGTAGAAAGGCTCAGCACTCACATCCACCTGCATGATAGGACACAACTACTATCATCTATGGAAAGGAATTGTACTTACATCTGATCATGTGGGAACCAATCCTACAGTCACATCAGCATGGCCCTCAGCCCTAGGCTGAGGATTCCTAGTAACTGACTAGGTACCTCCATTCAAAGAATGACAATAGCCCTTATATATGATCATGTAATAACCAATCCTACAGTCACATCAGAATGGATCAGCACTCACATCTGACATGGAAGGAACCAATCCTCTCACCATGACATAATGGCTCACGGACTCATCAATTCCCTTTGGAGGGAACCTTGATCTGGAGAACACCAAGATTCTCCCTAAAGTACTCAAAATTCACTCTAGCCAATGGATTCATCAACACATCAGCTATCTGTTCGTTGGTCACAACATACTAGAGATTCACTTCTCTTCTCTACACCATATCCATGATATAGTGTTACTTGATCTCGATATGCTTCGACTTGTCATGGGACATTGAGTTCTCTGACAACTTCAGACAACTCTGGTTGTCACAATATATACAAGTAGCATCTAGTTGGAGATCAAATAAATTATATAGTAGCTTCCTCAACCATACTGCCTCACAACTGCCTGAACAAATTGCAACATGCTCTGCTTCAGCTGTACTTAGTGCCACACAAGATTGCTTCCTGCTAAACAAAGAGATCACACCTGATCCCATACTGAAGCAACAACCTAAAGTGCTCTTCCTATCGATGGCACTGCCTACCCAATCTGAATCAACATAACCCTCTAGGTTAGTCTTCTGATTTTCCTCATACTTGAGCCCATAATCAACTGTACCCCTCAGGTACCTCAGAATATGCTTTACAGCAATCAAGTGAACATGTCTCGGATCTGTCGGGAATTGGCTCAAGGTGTTCATATAAAATCAAATATCTGATATCATAATCATCAAGTACATTAGGGACCCAATCATCTGATGACACATCGTAGCATCAACCGACTCTAATGAAGCATCACTCAATAGCTTCAGGTTCGATGCCATAGGTGTGGTCATGGCCTTGCAATCCATCATCTTGAACCTCTTCAGGATCTCTACCGTGTACTTCCCTTATCCCAGGGAAATTCCATCTGCATTCTTCCACACGTCCATGCCTAAAAAATAGTGCATCATACCCAAGTCCTTCATTTCGAACTCGACAGCAATATTCCTCTTCATATCATTAATCAACCCATCCATACCTGTTACAAACAGATCATCTACATACAGTAGGAGTATCACTGGGTTACCATCTTCAACCTTGTAGTAAAGGTTGGAATCCGTTTTACTCTTGGTAAATCCCAAACTAGATAGAAAGTTGTCAATTATGCCATACCATGTCCTGGGTGCCTGTTTCAAACCGTACATGGCTTTCTTCAATTTACACACATGAGTCTCCCTATCATGTGTCTCAAATTGAGTGGCTGCTCCACATAGACTTCCTCTTCCACTACATCATTCAAGAAAACAGTCTTGACATCCATCTGGAGTATCTTTCATTTCAACACTACAGCCAAAGCAAGTACTGATCTGATGGAAGTGTATCTAGCTATAGGTGCAAAAGTTTCTTCATAGTATATTCCTTCTTTCTGGGAGAAGCCATGAGCCACAAATCTTGCTTTATGTTTCTCCATGCTACCATCTACAGCATGCTTGATCTTGTAGATCCATTTGGAATTTACAATAGACTTCCCTTTTGGTCTTGGGACAACATCCCAAACATCATTTTTCATGATTGATTGATACTCTTTGATCATAGCATCCTTCCATTCTTTCCTTTCTATCGCTTCTTTATAGTTGGAAGGTTCTTTATCGATGTAGTCACATAATAAGGCTCTAAACTAGAGAATGACCTCGTTCTTTTTCGTTCTTTGTGATTTTCTTCTGGAGCCCCATATCTTTATGCACTTTGGATAGCTTCTTGTACCCAAGAAGGTTTCCTCTTGTGAGGATTCTTTTCCTGAGGTGGATCCACAGGTTCTTGAGGTTCTTCTAATTCTCGATCATCTTCTTGATATTCTTCGTTCATGGTTGTGTCATGAATTCTAGGTGCTTCTATTTCTTTAGGTTCTTCAACAGGTCTCTTTCTAGATTTGTTGTAAGCTAAGTCTTCATCAAATGTTACATCCCTGTTGATGTCGATATTCTTGAATCCTGGGAAGTATATTCTGTAATCCTTTGAGATTTCAGAATATCCCACAAATATACCCTTCTTTCCTGAAAGATCTAACTTTTTCCTCTTTTCTTTTCAAATGTGTATGTACACTCGATAGTCAAATATTCTGAGATGGTGGACTTCTGGTTTCTTGCTGAAAAAGACTTCTTTAGGTGTCTTGTTCTCGAGTACTTTGTGTGGAGTAAAGTTATGTACATACACTGTTGTTCTAGCAGGTTCTGTCCATAGATGCATGGGAAGACCTTGATCATGAAGCATAGCCCTTGTAGCTTCCATGATCATTCTATTCTTACTTTCTGCAACCCCATTCTATTATGGATTATATGGAGTAGTTAACTCCCTCTTAATCCCTGAATATTTGCATAACGCTTTGAATTCATTTGATGTGAGTTCTCCACCATTATCTGATCGAAAGGTTTTGATATTATTTTTTGTGTGGTTCTCGATCGAGGCTTTGAATTCCTTGAACATGTGAAATACCTCATCTTTGTTCTTCATGAAGTATATCTATGTCTTCCTAGAAAAATCATCAATAAAAGAATCATAGTTTACATACTCACTTAATGAATTGGATGACATCGGACCACATACATCGTAGTGAATGATTTCCAAGATTTCTTTTTCCTTGCTCTCGCTACTTGGAAATATTTTCTTTGTGTTCTTTCTTTTCACACATCTTTTGTAGACTCCATCTTGTTTTTCATGAATTTCTGGAAGAGCTTCAACAACTTTGCTTGCAAGTGGTAGTTCTCTGTAATGCACATGTGGAAGCCTTCTATGCCAAAGTTCATTTGTCACTACTGTGTCATGGGACAAAGCTTGTTCTGGATGGCCCTTCAATCTGTATAGTCCTCCCTCTTGTTCCCCAATCACTACTGCATCATTAATAGTCTTTCCTTTTGGCCACATGATAACTTGGCCATCTATAAATCCAACTCTCATGCCTTTTGCATCTAATGCAGATATGGATAGGAGGTTCTTCTTTAGTCCTAGTAAAAATAATAACTTTTTCATCATCATAGAATTTCCATAGTCTAGGTAATAGGAGGATTCCCCACTACCTTTTATTTAAAACTGGTAGTCATCTCCAAGTTTAACTATGTGGGGTGATTCATGTTATGATAGTTTCACAAAGGAATTTTTCAATCCTATCATATTTTTGGAATCCCCGTTGTTTATAAGCCAATCATTGCTTCCATGTGTGATGTTTCCCATGAGAGAGGAAATCAAGAAATATTCTTCATCACTTGAAGAATCATTACTTTCTTGTCTGATTCTCTTTGTGGAAGGTTCATCATCTTCTGCAGCATGAGCATGATGTCTTCTCTTGTTTCCCTTTTTCTTATTTTTTCTTTTAGTACAATCTTTTACAAAGTGTCCTACTTCACCACATGTATAACATCTAATTCTATACAAATATTTTCTAGTGTTATTTTTATGGAAATGCTTACCTCTGGAGTGATGAGAACTTTGCTTTTCTTGTATTCAACTGTGAGAGATTGATCTTCACTTCCTATCTTTTCTTCTCGAGCTACTATTTGAGCTTCTTATTAAGAGAATTCTTCCCATAGTCTACTAAATTTAACTATCTTCTTTCTGGAACAGATCCCTTGAATAAAGGATTCCCATGATCTAGGGAGACCATTCAAGGTGGTCATCACAATCTATGCATTCTCCATCTATTCATCTACTGCTTCTAGGTGTTCCTTGATCTGAGAGACCCTTGTAAAGTAAGACTGGATGGTCTCTGCATTCTGGATCTTTACATTCTTCAGTTGGTTTCTCAAGTTAATCTTTCGGTTTATGTTCTTCCCTTCAAATAGTTTGGTCAGGGAATCAAACATAGCTTTATGTGTCTTTAGGGAGGACACCTATGGTATGAGGTGATCCTTGATTGAATCAGCAATAATCCTCTTAGTCATGACCAATTTCTTCTTGTGTAAGGCCTTAGCCTCATCTCCCTTTGGAACTGGAACCTCCTCATTGATATAGGAGTCCAACTCATTTTCTTCCAAGACCAGGGAGATCATATACTTCTAGGCTCAGAAGTTATCAACTCCCTCAAGATTTTCATCAAACTTGGTATGATGAGACATCTTAACTGAGAACCTCAAATGGAAATACAAAATATTTAGATCTTACCAGGTCAAGATGTTGGATTTGAATCTGGAGCTGAACTTTTGCAGTGTTGGTTCAGGAGCAGATTAGGGTTTTGCTTTCCCAGAGTTTTGTCCAACCAAATTCTTTGATCATAATCTCTAAAAATTTATTTTGAAGAGGAGATCAATCCAGGCCTAGGATCACTCAAAAATTACGCTTCTATGGAAATCCCTAATTTTCGGAAGCAGTGTCGGGTCAGAAATTCAAAATGCTCAGAATCAGATTCTGCTTCGACAGAAAGATGCAACCTAGGGAGGAGATTCAGTCCAACCTTCTTTTGCTGAAAATCTATGGAGAGAGATCCAAAAAGTAGGAAGCCCTAGTTTCCGCAACTGCACAGTGTCTTCTTCTCAGGTTAGCTCTAATACCATGTTATATTTTATCATTCAAGATAGCATTATGTTAGGATATTTAACCAAGAGAATAACAAGCACAATAATTAAACACAAGAGACAATGAAAACAATGTTTTTCCTTGGGGAAACCATAAATGGAGAAAACCCCACAAATTCCTCAGAGATTGAATCCACACCAAAATTAAAAACCAAAAATAGTAAGATGATCTCCTAACAACAGTAGCCTCTTTCTTTCTAGCCCCAACAACTTCTTATTCCTCAATTATACGCTACAAATGAGTGTGAGTGAGTGTGTGATAAATAGAGAGGATCACTCTCTATTTATACTAATTCTCGACTTCACAATAACTCACTAGGCCCGGCTTCTCTAGGAGAGTCTGATAACCTAGGGCCCCGCAACTACATAGACTTTAACCATTGAACAATAGGAGGGTTACCCATAATGACTTGACATGACTTGTTTACATTATAGAACCTTCCGATAGGAACATCGGGGCATGACATGACTCAATTACATTACAGATACTTCCCAGAATAAACATTGGGGTACAATACATGAAATATACAAGTGAATACATTCCAAAGTTACACATACATCAACAATTCCTAGAGTGTTAATGCTTCAACAATTTGGTGAAGTTTGCTGTGGATTATGTGGATTATTATCTATGATATTTTTTGGCAGGTGGGAAGAGGAAACCACATGTTCATGTGAATTGATCTGATTATTGCCCTGGAGGAAAACTTTACTCTATCCCGTAACCCGATCTACCATCTTGAAGCGAGAATATTTTTTTTCTATTAACTAAATATACTCCGAGGAGGATTATTTCACTCCCTGTTTATCTTCATCGATGGATTTAAATATACATGGGGGGATGGATTTAGAATGGGATGAATATGTAAAATGTATAATATTTGCAGGAATCACTCTTTCAAATGTTAGTGGTTAGTTTTTTTTGAAGTTTAACATGAAGTTTGGAAATGTAACAACCAAACTGGCCTATTCTTCAGTAGTTGAGAAACAATTGGATTGTGTGGACGACTGGTGGGTTCCATGGAATTGGAATGGTAAGTTACCATTAAAAATTAAGTTCTTTGGCTAGTTATGTTTCCATCATAAAATATTGACCTATGATGCTCTCCAGAAAAGGGTTGTGCAGGGTCCTGGAAGATGCAGCTTATGTTTTAATGCTCTTGGAACTATGGAACATCTGTTTGGGTCCTGTCATTTTTTTCAGGATGTTTGGCAACATTTCTATGGGAATATAAATCTTTTGAACGGATGGGATAAGTCGAGTGTGGAGAATAATATCAAATCCTAGATGGATTCTTCTTCTTTCTCTTTGACTTTCCGTTGTCTATATTTTGGGAGGTGTGGAGAACTTGCACCTCAGTCTTGTTTCAATAGGGTACTGTATATTTTTTCCTTAGCAGTGTGAAGGCCATATCAAGATTGTAATATTTTGGATGTGAATAGCCTGAGGGTAGAGCTCAAATTATCAAGGATACCATCATTGATCAACACCATATTCTTGGTTTATTTGATGCGGTGGAGCAAGATGGAATTTGTGGAGTAGGGATGGTTGTCAAATTTCAGTTGTACCTTGTTTTCATATTATAAATGGATATTGGAAGAGGTACCAACACTAAAGCGGAATTATTTTCTCTTTCACGTCTACTATGGTTTTCCTATAAAACAAAACTTTATCTCTCTTTCAATGGTGGGGGATTCTAAATCCATCGTGGATTGATCCAAAAATGTTAATCATTTACACACTATGGAGTTATCTCAATGGCCGAGGCGGGTCACAAAAGTAATTGGACTATTTAAGCAGATATATTTTTGTCATATCTACTAGGAATTCAACATGGAAGCTGATGGTATTTCCAAGCATGCGATTGGAAATCGTGGTGGGTATATCTTAAAGGAAGAAATTTAATGGGAGAATTATAATTAATTATGGTCTCATAAGCCTCCTTTAGATGGCATATTCTCTATCTTCACTTTTCTTTTGTGGGATTAAGTCACTTGTTGTTTTAAGTCTTATAGTGCTGATAAATTGTGATGCACATAGGCCATAGTATGGACTTAGGTATTTTGATTGTGGAATCCTTTTGGTCTGATATGATGATTCCGTGGAGTTTCCTATCAATGGATTTGCATATGAATGGGTAGTGCAATGATTTATGCTTATGGATACTGTAATCTTTTAGATTTGTTTCCCCACTAGTATATCTGCTGAAATGACAAAGATTGTGACATATTGAATGGTTCTATTTTGAGCAAGCAAGTAGATTAGATTTGGGAATTGAGCTAATGAATGCATGATGCCCCAAACCCTCCTCTATACTGTGGAAAAATTGTTTCGACAGCACTCCCTCGAACATCTTGGGTGAGACCTCATTTTCTCTGTGGGTGTTGCTAGACAGGGTAATACTTGTCTGGGCTGATGCTTAGGGAGATCATTGAGTGTTGAGTGTTAACAGAGTAGAACCCTTGTTGACTAGGTTTTGTTGGTTCAAGATTCCGCCAATAAATGGATATGTTTTCAAGACCTCATTACGACTGAGAGGAGAGAATGTGGCACTCGACCAATGGTTATCCAATAATGGATGTAGCATCTGACGTGACCGGAAATACAAGATTGGTTTGATAAGAAGCTGCAAGAATTTGTCGAGGAAGAAAATCAGAACCCTGGGTTGAAAAATACTGAATGGTTAGAAAGGTACATCCACGATGGTTTGCGTGGATATTTATTCAGGGAATTTCCTATCATATTGTATGAGTAGCTGGCGCGATTCACATACAAGAAGACAAACTTGAAAGCAGGAGAACTGAAATCCTGGACCCCTGAACTGATCTAGGAACTATAGGAGACTGACAACAAAGTGTCGTGTTCTATCGAGGTCTAGTTGGATAGTATCCTCAAGGAATATAACACAGAGTTCGTAGTCGACACCAATAAATCTTACAACGAAGCAAAAAGGGAATTCTTTAATGGACCTAGAGGTAGGTTCTTGCTATTGTTTCAATGGTCGATTAAAATGGTGATTTGTGAGAAGGGTATACTCAAGATGCACCTAGAGTAGTAGCACCCCGGTGTGTGGAGGCTATGGATACCACGACCAAGGGGGGAGATAAATGAGAAGATAAGGGGTAGATGGGTGCAATTTTCAACAATATTGTGATGGAAGTCAAGGAAGAAAGTGGTTGTACAAGGGGAGGAGAAAGGTTTTAAATAGAGAAGAGGCAGAGGACAAGGGAAGGTCCTGTTGTGATTAGAACGCAAGACCACGAAGGAAAACCACACGGGACATAGCGACCCTACAGTGACAATGAGGACGAACAAGCCTAGGCTATGCCTAGAATGATGGTAAGATCAAACCCCAACAACAATGTACCCACACCTCCGCGCACTACTCCAACCTTAGGAAAAACTCCAAGTCCCACGTCGACTTGCTTGACATGTCAGAAACAGTCTAGTAGTAGATCAACATCTATTGGAAGGTGGCCCAAGATGGTGGGCGACGATATGAAGCTACCTTTGTTCCATGGAAATGGAACTGATAATCCCTAGTAGTATTGGATTCTATGTGAAGCAGTGTGGATTGTTAGATAGATCATTGACGATGATGTAAGGAGAAGACAACTTGCAACTACTTTGAGGGGTCGCGGGATAAAATGGTTTATGAAGTTTACCCAAGTTCCTCAGTGGACTCTGACAAAGAGAATGAATGAGATCTAGATGGGACTAATCAAGGAATTCAGGAAGATGAAGTCGGAAGCACAATACATTATAGAGCTGAAGGAAATCAAGCAATTTCCTAACAATACCATTTGCGATTTCAACTAGTGCTTCAAGACACTGATGGCCAAATTCATTTTTTGTATGAGTGATGTCCATCATAAAGAATGTTTTATTGCAACATTGGTTTCTCATATCTAACAACCACTGATGCAGAAAAAGATAGAGACGCAGAGTGAAGCCTTGGAAATTGCAATGAAGCTCAAAGCTTCACTTATCAGGGAGAGCGTCATTGGGATGAATAAAATTCAGGCACAACTAGCTAACCTCACACTTCAAATACAAGATATCAAGAAAGGTAAGGAGGATCACGTAGATCTTTGGTGTACTCGTTGTCACATAGATGGCGATATAAAATATACCTTCCTTGACTTTAGAAACTACCTGTTATTAGGAGCACCGAACCTATTGAGTAGTGGTGTTATTCATGGTGTCGCATATGCTAAGTATATGGACATAGACATCAGGAATGTAGTGATATGAAAAAGATGGTGTCAAAACCCACCAATTTATACTATTCATTTTGTCACTCAGTTGGGCACGAGAATAGATATTGTTGCGCATACGATCTATTTAAAACATAACATATGATTCATATTTTGTGAAGGAAAAGAGTCACTATGCAGTACAAAAACAATAATCACAACCTCAGGTGGTAAGTTCTCAACCCTAATTGCAGTACAAACTGCCACCGTCAATGCAGTTTTACCCACCGCAGGTGCAGCTACAGTTCGCATCACATCAGCCATACAATCAAATACTGATCGCTCAGGAACAACCACAATATGTGCAAGAAGTGCACTTTATTCTGAAACAACCGAATCCCCTGCTACAATAGATAAATCTGCCACAATTCCCACAACAAGGAGGATTCCGTGGACGATTCTGGGGCAGAGGAGGAGGCTTTGGACAAGGAGGGGGACGAGGTCATTTATCCGTCCAGTGTTATAATTGTGTAGTTTTCAGACATTATTAGAGAGACTACCCACACTTGCAATTCTTATGTACGTACTGTGCAGCAATTGATCACACTATGGAGAACTACCCCCAGTTAATCCCAAGATGGAAAACTGGGAACGTTCCGTACTTTCAAAATCAACCCTAGTTGCAGACTCAGAATCAACTACCTATCCAGAACTAGTTATAGAACCAAGCCCAAAACCATGTTCTGCTTCAGAACCAGGCCATGAATCATCCATTGAACCCACCAGTGAACCAGAATCCACCACTGGCCCAGACTCTACCGATGAACCAGACACAAGGTCCAACATTTGCGACGATTTCAGCAAATCCCAAGACACAGGATGTTGAGGTCACCATTGTTACTCATGGAGGTGCGACAATAGGAGATGATGGAACCCTCCCGTAAGTTTGATTAGATGGAAATAAGAAAGAGGAATTTGATATTGCAACTGAAAAAGAGACATTTTTGAGACACATGATGGAATCAGACACAATCTGGGTAAGTTTCATGTCTATGAAATGCCATCTACTTTTTATTTATCCTTAGAAGCATGATCGTCACAGCAACATGGTAGCTTGCAATAGTTCTTTGAGAAATTTTTATTGCTCACATGAGATCCTGAGGCTCTTGTTGATCTTGAAAGGTTGTTGTACCTCCCGGGAAAGGAGATGAAGGACTCTGCAGTGAAATCCTTGTAGAAGAAAAAGACAGGTAAAGAGATGTGTATGAATATCCAGATAGGTGACTATGAGGTGGACTCAGTCATCCTAGACCTTGGATGATATGTGAACATCCTGACTAAGTATACCTAGGAAAAAATGGGGATCCCTACGATGGGTTGGTCCCCTCTGCAGCAGAGATTGGAGAACCAAGCTAAGGTGCAACCAATTGGAAGGGTGATGAACTTAGTTGTATATGTTGAAGGCATGAGAACACATGTTGACTTTGATGTAATTGAAGTCATGAATGGGGAAGGATCCTATCCCTCATTGTTTCTAGATTGGATGGGCTAATGAATGGCTGTAATTAATTTTAAGAAGAGAATGATGACATTCAAAAATAAGGATATTTGAGTCATTGCACCCATGGATCCAACTGAAGGCCGAAGATACATTGAACCTATGAAGGATGAAGTTGTCAAGGGGTGGGATCATGTATACAACATCTCTAAAGATTCTATACACCTGATGGCCAAGGGGAATCTTGGATGGCAGACTACTAGCTCTGCGTCCTCTGATTCTAAGGATGTGCTATAAAATTTGCAACATCACATGCATGAAGTGTCCTTTCGAAAGTGTGGATTACTCACACAGTCATTGCACCATGTTGCGACTGAGATTTTCGAACTACTAGTCTATGAAGGGTTGTCAAAACTTTCTATGCTCTTAAAGGAATTTGAAGAAAAGGTCTCAGAACCGCAATGATTGATAGCGTTGGAGGAAGCACTGAAGGCTACTCTAGTATATTGGTGTAAAAATCACAAAATGACAATTACTGGATGGGGACAGTGTCAACTTTTGTTGAAGGTTCGCTTCGGCGACACAGAGACATACTATGCTGAGAGGTATGATGGGAAATATGATCCTAACAGCTATTTGATGGAGTGTCAAACACTATGGGATATGCGACCAAAGGATGAATTGATCCATGCCTTTATTCATACCTTGGATGAAATTTCAAGGTCTTGGTACATATCAGCAGAACTACACAGAGAAATAACTACTTGGGAGTAGATGACTGTTTGCTTTGCGCATACCTTTGGATTTGCAGATGCCAATGCATTATCGGATAAATCTACTCAATCATAATTAAGCTAGGTCTCCCTACTCCAAGAGGATCTAGAAGAAATAAAATACAAAATAAAATCTATTTTCCTAGATCAAACATAAATGCAAAGAAATAGATAGATCACCTACCTGAAATATGCAGATCCTCTTCTCTCTTTGTTGATCCAAGCTCTAGAATCTTCAGATCTATAGCTACAAAACCCTGTAAAGCATGTGGAAACAAGAAAACAACATATGCATATCCAAACATATAATTGATCTAATCTAATAGTTAAGGAATAAATCTATAAACATCATCAACACAACAACTTTTATGGAAAGAGATTTGTGTTAATGTAATCGAGGAGATACATAGAATTACATAGGAAAGAACATTACAACCTAGCCTTAATGCTGCAATATTCCATCCAACAATCCAAGCCAAATCCTCCAAAGCAAGATAGTAAGCCACCTAGAAATTCCACCAACATAAGAGTACCATAGTCCTTCCTCCCTTTCAAATGGAGAGAGGGTTTAATTTATAAGGCTAAAGGGATAGAGTAGGTTGAGGATTAGGAGGAGGGATCTAAGGGATCTTCCCTATAGGTTAGGAACTGAAATGCCACCTCACCTAGATATGGATAGAGTGCCACCTCATCCACCTTAAAGAAGAGTCTCGAAGCTACATATTTTCCCTCTAAACATGACCGACACACTTAGAAAAATGGGAGAAAGCGTCCTTGGAGCACCTAGAAGTGGGAGAAATTGCGTCGGCATGGGTACACCTACCATGAAGGGAAAAGGCATTGTCGACGCTCCTAACATGAAGGACAAAAGCACCGACCTTCCTAGAGAGGGAAAAAAGGAAAGAAAAACCTCAATCTCAACCAACTTTAAAAGAAATAAACTTGGGGATTAGGCAAAGGGTTGACACATGGATCAAGAGTGCAAGATTCAGTGTAATAGAATGCCCCCCAAAGCATGAATTTAGAGGAATGCGATAGGTGAATTCTTTACAAAGTTAAGGAATATGGGGAAAGGATGTTGGATGGAACAGTATCATTGACACGACAGGAATAGACCCATCGAAGGAGGGCGATGATGATCCCCAACATCGACACAAAACATGATAAAAGATGTTTTGGAGTAAACCCAACAACAGAGTGATGTGCGAGACTGAATTAGGATGAACAACATGATAGAAGGTAAACTAACTGCAGAAAGTGAATAAATTACCAAACATCTCTTGAACATGGGAATGGCTAGGTTGTAATGTTCTTTCCTATGTAATTCAAGCCAAAGCCTCCAAAGCAAGATAGTAACCCACCTAGAAATTCCACCAGCATAAGAGTACCAAAGTCCTTCCTCCCTTTCAAATGGAGAGAGAGTTTAATTTATAAGGCTAAAGGGATAGAGTAGGTTGAGGATTAGGAGGAAGGATCTAAGGGATCTTCCTTATAGGTTAGGAACCAAAATGCCACCTCACCTAGATAGGGATAGATCTCCACCTCATCCACCTTCAATAAGAGTCTCAAAGCTACATTTTTTCCCTCTAAACACAACTGGCACACTTAGAAAAATGGGAGAAAGTGTCGTCGATGCACCTAGTAGTGGGAGAAAGACCGACGGCACCGACACACATGGCATGAAGGGAAAATGCGCCATCGAGGGAAAAAAGGCAAGAAAAATCGCAATCTCAGCCAACTTTAGCAGAGAGAAACTTGGGGATTAGGAAAAGGGTTGACACAAGGATAAAGAGTGCAAGATTTTTGTGTAACAAAATGTATAGGTTAACAATGCACCATAGATCATTCAAGATGTAGACTTGAAAGTTGTACCAGTCGCATATCCTCTGGATCCACATGCAATCGATGATGGAATTCTACAACATATCTAACGAGCCAGAGGATGATTATCAGTTATGCAGTATTAATATTCCGGAGACTGAAGGGAGTCAGGATGTCGCAGCACCGGATGTGTCAAATGATCCCATGACTCAACTGCTAAATATGAAGAAAGTTAACATTGGGATGGAAGAGAATTTGAAATTTTCAAATATTGGGGACTACTGGGATGAGGAGACCATGGCAAAGATCACACGGTTTCAAGATCTATTCCCAACAAAATTCTCATAAATGAAGGGGATATTGGGTGATCTAGGGGAAATGAAAATCCCATTAAAACCAGATGTAAAACTAGTGCGACAGAGGCCATATCGCTTGAATCCATGATATAAAGAAAGGGTCAAGACTGAACTTGACCGGATGCTAGATGATGGGATTATTGAGCTTAGTGAAGAATCATAATGGATAAGTCCTATGGTTGTCCAAGGAAAGAAGACTGGGGAAATCTGGATCTGTGTCGACCTCAGAAAATTGAATGATGCATGCATGCACGATCCATTCCCAACACTATTCACAGATGAAGTTCTTGAAGGAGTAGGTGGCTAGGAAATGTACTCGTTCACCAATAGCTTTTCTGGGTATCACCAGATCATAATTGCCAAAGAAGATCACCAAAAGACAACATTTGTTACAGAATGGAGCTGTTAGCAGTATACCATGATGCCATTTGTGTCACATACCCCAATTCCAATAACATTTTATGTTTAAAGAAGACATTTTATTTTATTTTTTATTGTAAAGTTTGTGACTATTGACCATGTCGGGTCAAGGATGATTGTAATTAATTATGTTGAATATTTTATTAGTTAATAAATAAAATATGAGACAAACATCCTAAGGAGGCTTTTGAATGAGTGTCCACTGGCCCACTATGTGGAATAGATTGGGCTGAGAGAAAATTGACACATGGAAGCATCCTCAACCACTTGTAGTTGTTGCAAGGGGAAACTTCCCTAATTTTATGGTCATGTTCCCCAAGAAAGTGGAACAAGAGTAGGTGGCTCATTAAGTGAAAAACTAACCAAAAGATCTATGCATGCATATATTTACCCATCGAATTCAGCACAAAGGTTGTTCAATCATTACCTTGTGAAATTTCTTAATTTGAGATATGTGCATAAGAGATTCAATGAGGGGAAAGGGAGAAGTGGTTTGAGTGCTAAGATTGTTTTGAGAGTTAGTGCAACTTGTTAGTTGAGTACATAAGGTGGTTTAGAATAATGATTTCGTAGGAATAGGACGATTTGAATATGCTTAAATTTTGGAAGTCTTACTGTAATTTTAGCTTTTCTAGAACTCCTTTTATTTCAAAAACCTCTAAGAAGATCTCATAGACTCTCTATGGTAATTTTTTTTTTATGTAGTCTTTAAACTATGTATAATATATTACAATATTAATGGTTGGAATACAACTATTAATTTATACTGAGCAAACCATTCTTTATTCTAATCTTTTATTTTCCTAAATCATAAACCAATATTCTAGCTATATTACAAGAATTAATCTAAATTTAAATCCTAAATAGTTTCTTTATAACCATAACTCAGTAAGTTTCATAAAGGACAAACATTAGACTGAAACTATGATACCTACAATATTATAGTATAAAATTTAAGCATTTAATAATCAAGACTGTAAATAATCAGTATGATATTATTATTGCGGGAAAGACTATAAACCATTTTATAAACCCTTTTCTTTAAATAAAAAAAAGGAGAAACTTTTTCTCTATCTATAGGTCATATTTAAAAAGAAAGGAAGATTCCTCAATCAGTAACTAATTAAAAATAAAAACAACAATATGTTACAGATAAGAAATAAGTCTATCCATATTTAAGAGTAGAGTAAATCAAAAGATAAAAACAGATAAGAAGACAACCTAGTTATCAAATATGTTTATGTTGAAAAGGAAATAACAAAACCCTAATCTAAATACCAAAACGACTTAATAAGAACAAGAACCTGGGTTAATCATTTTTACAGTATCACATTTATAAATAAACAAAATTACTTTAACTATCTCATCGAATGAATTTATCTAGTCGCGGCCATTGTAAGCTTTTATAATACATTGTTAACAAAAGTAAAAACACCCTTAAAAACAAGCATTTTACTCAGTGCTTCATAAATTTACAAAAAGGAAGTCATTAATTTAACAAATATTTAAACTCCGGTAGAAAGCCCTCATTTCAAAACAAGGGTTAAACTTATCAAGACTTTATTTAAACCATTACAACAGTCTTTGTTTAAAATCAAATAATAAGAAGGAGATAATTATTAAACAACTATTTTTTTATATATATATATCATGACCGTAAACAAAATGCTTAGGCACAGAGTAATATTTTAACATCAAGTTAACCAAAATAATTACCATTGGATCCATGTTTAAACAAAACAAATCTTTGCATTAATATTGTCATGGCCATGCAAGAAACACTTGGCTAATTAATAGGCCGAGTTAACATTCAAACAAAGAAGTGACAGGATAAATCAAACGCTTTTATAAACCCTAGAAACAGTAATAAAATTAAATCTATCTTCTTATTTTACACGAATTGCAAACCCCTAGGGTTACAAATAAAAGGGCCACACGGCCTCCTCCTCTTTTCTTCAAACATGATATACAACAAGTATTGAACACCATTCACCATCACCACAGAAATTTCAACCACAAGGGGTATCCCAAGGAAAGAATCGAGGCTTACCAAGCTTGTAGAGCTAAAAACCATTCAGCTTTAGACCAAACACACTTCACTGTCGGCTGCGTGTTTTTAAGTCTCACCTGCAAAAAAATTCTGAAATGTTAGTAGATGGATTGTAGTAATAGATATAAAAAGGAAAACTAAATCACCAAGAAAAGAATCATTACCACTCACAATATTAACCTTTTGAGCACGACAAACGCAGTTGGCAGAGAGCTAAAGTCTTCAAACTATTAAACACCACGACAACCAAGAAGTTCTTACCACTGTTTATCGACAAGTTCATTAGCACAATGACAACATAGAACCATAGCTCCAGGGCTTGTTAAATCCTTGAGCAAACACGGGTCAGGTCAAGATTTGCAGAGGCCAAGGAGCTCGAGGCTGTCAGCCACTCTCCCCTTCTAACAATATACCAAGATTTTGATGTTAAGTGCATTGGAGTTGACAACTAAACCCTTCATCAAGCATTTAAACGCTGCATGGAATCCACTAAGCCTGGAATTCTTTGTTTTGTGGATATAGTTTTTTGAATCGACGTGAAAACATGCATTGAATGGAAAATATAATACTACCACTTTGCTAATGTAGTAAACAAATCATATTATAGTTACTTAGAACCGCGAGCTAGGATAAAGATTCATATATATTTATGTTTTGTTAAGTTTTAAATTAAGATCATAATATTAAATTCTATACTTTAGGTTTATGCAATAGTAATGTATTGTTATACATTGACTACGCTTAGGATAGTTTATGTTTTATGCTTTGGAAATATAACTAGGTTGGTGTATACTATATAAATTAAATATATATGTTAGTATATTGGTTATGCTTAAAACATATATATGCCTAGGATAGTCTATATTTTTTTGTAGTTGGTTTTTTTAATTGTTTTTACTTAGTAATGTTAATCTTTGCTAGGTTAAACCATAAGATTTACATGGTAAAGACCACCCTCATAAAATAAGGTGCTTGAATTATAGCATTACAATTCAACCATAGAAGTGTAGCTGATTAGCATTAATGAACATCACTATTAACTCTATTTTACTACCTTGGTAGAGTAAACTTTGTTGTAGGCCTGGTAACACTTTTTACGTAGATAAATGATATATTAAATAGAATTCCAAAAAACCTTTCTATCTTACTTATTTGGTTTTCCAAAATTTAATTATATTATCTCGTAACCTGAAAATAGAAATTTACCTGTAGAGACCTATAAAAGAATCAAATCTGCATTAGCTTGAGAAAGCTAAGTAATCCTCGAGAAAACCTCAATCCCCTTCAGTAAGACAAGAAAAATAGCTATCAAAATCACACACATGCATAAAAATAAACAATTGATCTGAATTCATTAAGTTTCTAACTCATTAACTTTAAACACTACTACATTTAGATCCAAAATCCGACAGAAAAATCTGACGGCGCGTGGATTTCTTTTTTTAAACTTACCAAAAATCACAAGGATATTTTTTTTTTTTGTAAATGTGGCCATAAGCATCACTGAAGCAATGGATAGTCTCATAAGCGTTGCTTAAGCAATGGCCAGTCTCATAAGCGTTGCTTAAGCAACGGCACCTCAAATTGGTCAATCGTTTAAATAAATACACTTAATTGGTCAATTATTTAACATGGAAGAAGAAGGTGATAAGCGTCGCTTAAGCAACGGAGCCTTTAATTGGTAAGCTTGGAATCCAATAAATTCTTTACAATGTCCACTGCATTTGGGCACTTGCCAAAGTAGCAATCTTACCCTCATGCTTCTTTGTCCTGGTTGTTCTGGCTTTATTAACAATCCTTTCAAGCTTTAGTTGTTTCTTTAGTTTAACAACTAGATTTTAGAACTTCTTAACATCAACAATTGATTGTATTAGCATCATGGAAACCACTTTTCTTATTTTCCTGTGCCATTCAAAACTATCCATTAGGTTTACATGATTTAGATCAACTTGTACTGTAGTCATATTGTACTCATTCTTCTTAAATGTCACATTAGGTTGCAAAACTAATAGACATGATTTATTCTTTTCATGGTATGTTTAAGCTAAGAATATTGGGACCATACCTTTGACCAATAATTCCTAATAACATTGGTATGATTTTAAATGCTTCGTGCTTTATGTCCAAATTAACTCTCATGACATTGGAGTGGTGGATGGTATCACTTCAGTAATTGGCTCCTAACTTGACGATGGATCCAGCTCCTGTAAGAGTGCACTCACTTTGTTGGAGACTTATTTTTTTTTGCTTCACTCTCGATGTTAGAGAATGAGACCAATTGTGAACTTTGTTCATAAGTTTTCATTTTCTTTGATCACATCTCAGTTGAATCAACATTCATCTTACTTGTTTCTTTGATAACTTTGCTTGTGTTTTCTTTGTACTCCATGTGAACTTACCAAGACATTGTTACTCTTTGTTCTTGGATCCCTACAACTTCTTTACATGTAACTGATATCTCTGGTCATTTTTCCCCACTAGACTTAGGGTTGATATCCTCAATGTCTACTAGTCCAACTGAAATGGATATCAAATCTATGTAGAAAAAACCAAATTCACCTTTAACAATATGCCAAATTACATTATATAAGTACAAAATCTTAGAGTCCTAACTCTCTAACAACTTCGATCAATTTCATATACAGTGATAAACTAAACACAAATATTTTATGAAAGACTCCATCTCAACAAGTCAAATGTATTGAATATAAAATAATTAAAACACAACATCAAATCTTTCCACAAAAGACCAAATTCACCTTCAATGACGCGCCAAAAAGAGAGTGACATTTAAAAGTAGCATCATATAAATATATTAAAAGGAAGAAAGCAAAAGCAAGGGCAGAGATTATGCTTATACAAGATGATTAGATTCCCAAGAGGAGAAGTTAAAACAAAGAACCTAGGTGGAAATGGAGGAATCTCATTGATACCGATATATGTCAACCCTCGGTCTTAGAAAATGTTGAAAACCTGCAGAGGGAGAAGATGCAAAGTTACCCATTATATAAAAACCGCCCAATTCAAAGGGAGGGCCCTTCGCTACTTTATCCTTTGTGGAAAAATGAATACAAAGCCCTTTGATGTGATTTGTGCTATCGTGGTGGCATACATTGGTCGTACTAAATGTCGGCTCTTATCATTCAAACCCCTTTTCTCATTTACCATTTTCAAATGTCTATGGGGTCACTCTCACCATTGCCAAACACCTAAGAAATGGAGGAGGAAGAAGAGGAGGACCAGCAGAAGTCTGAGGCCAAACGTTAAAAGCGGGTAGGAGCTTCAGACCCACAAACCTATTTAGAATTTTATTGAATTTTCAATGCTTTTTGACATCACCATTGATAGCTAGATCCACGTGTCAAGCTTTATCAGTTCAGTATTCTTGTATCAAAACTCCCATTTTCAACTCTATGATTAGAATTTATTTTTATACCAGACCTAGTATGGATTAGAATAATCAATCTCCAACACAATGAATGTGAACACAAGCTTTAACAGACCTCCATGAAATACTGCTTTCACAACTTAAAATTGTGATTTACCAGTGAGCTCAGCTGGGTTTTCCGAGACCAACCAATATTGTATTGATTGTCCTTTGTTGGCTAATTACTTTTATTTATATTGTAAGCCATTTAAATAAAATCTGTGGCCGATTTTTCCGGTGGGTTGTTCCTGCTTTTTTTTATGGGCTTGAGGGCCATCTACTTCTCCCATCCTCATAGTACATCCTCCCCTATATCTCTACATTTTCTTTGTATCATTAATGGTTAGCAGTAGGGAACATGGTGAGGGTCCTAATATCTCTTTCTATCGTCCCCCATTGGCATCGGGGCCAATAATCCGGCTTCATCCAAAAGTATACCATTGTATCTGTATTTCTTGATTGGGATACAATGAGTAGTTTTATGATGGTCTCTATTAAGTGCATGAAGGGACTCGGTTATTGAGTACTGTCTAATATCTATGGTTGTTATAGATTTGCAATATGTAGTTGAATAGCTCTCAGAACAATTTGGTCTAAATGGCCAAGGACTTAGGGTTTACCAAGGTTACTTCAAGGTTTAAGAGTCAGAGTTCTTGGAGACATTTATTAAATTTGTAATCTAAACTGATGCTTATAAGATGGCTGAATTGGGCCTTAATACATTGGCAAGTTAGAACTGGGGCCTTGATCCACTGGCAAGTTCATATCTAGGTTACCCTTTTTTGAACCCCTTGATGACACGACAATCACCTCGTACTGGTTGGTATAGTTTCTCAGTATAGTATCTCAGCTAATTATCAGAGCAATCTTATTCATATCTATTTTCGGCAGTCCAAATTACTGCATCTGTGTTTGCCAGTTTGGCAAGAAAAAAATATTTGAAAGTTGTTCTATACAAGGAAGTTGATCATTTTTGGAGCAAAAACTTTCAAATATTTATAAAATTCGAGTACAATAAGTAAAAAAGTGCAGTATAGTATCTTGAGAAAAAGGTGAGGATTAGGTCTTTAATTGTCAATGTAGCACCTGCTGTAAAGATTTTTGTTTCTCATTAGTTTCTTTATCCTTTGAAACAATAGCATTAGCTATAAGACTGAAAGAGATTTTCTCCAGGTGAATTTATGTAATTCATTTGACAGAGGTAAATGACAGCTAAATCTAAGAACAATTGGAATCCAAGAGAATTAATAGTCTTAACACTTGGGCATAGGCTCTATTGGACTCGACAATAAGGGAAATCAGGGATGGCAAACAAACAAAAGATTAATGTTCTCTTGTTTAGAACTTGTGTTATTAGTTGAGTTGCTGTGGTTTCTGACCTGTTTTTATTGCACCACTTAAATTCAAACAGTAAAGATTCTGTAAAAAGTGGCAATTTTCAATATGATTTTTGAACAGGAGCATTAACCATTTCATCATTGTTTCATTGGCATAGATATACAAGATTTGCATCGACCATGGAAAATCCATCAGCAGCAATATTATTTTTTGATTGGGACAAATGAAAGCAGTGAAAAATATTTATGAACAACCATTGTTATGAGTTCACGAGTCAAAGTAGACCTCATGGATGATTACAGCTACATAGACTTAAAATAGTACATCTAATCCAATGGCGAAATCAGAGACATCAGAAGGAAGTTTAAAATGCTTATCAGAGGGAGTTAGCTTGAAAATGTCGTCAGGGGCAGAGATTTCTCAAGCAGCAGAAGAAGATAACTCTGAAAAATCATCTCTTCATATAGCTTCTAGAGCAGAAGGAGGTATTTTGAATAAACAAATGAATGGAACATGTAATTTATCGATATATAATACACCTAGCTTGGCAAAAGATGTATAGGCAGCAAGTGGAATTCATGAAGTTGAAGCAACTTCTTTGAAACATTCATCAAGGGAAGTGGGAATTTCTCAATCATTAAGAGCAGGTGTAGCAGGAAAATCTACCTTGAAAAAGCCATTGAGGGTGGGTATTTCACGATCATCTGAAGCAGGCACATCAAGAACAGTCACATTGAAACAAGCTTTACGAGGTTTGACACTTGCTCAGGCTTCAGAATTGGCTTCTTTGAAACAACATTCAAGACCACTAGGCAGTTCTCAGTTATCAGATGTAGGCGCTATAAAACAATTATACAGAGCTGTAGTTATTCCTGAGATATCAGAACCGAGCACTTCTAAAAATGTAACTCAGGTGTGGGGCACATGCCAGGAATTAGAAGGTGGCAGTCTAAAGCCATCACTGAGAGGAAGCAGTCATTTTGAGATGTCAGAAGCATGTTTGTTGAAGCTATCATCTGTATTTGGTACATCTCTTTCATCTGTAGCGAGTACATCAAAGGAAAAAGGTGATAGTTATCAATCTGGGGAAGCTAGACCATTAAGCTCATCAGAAGCTGCCCCTAGCCAAAAGAATGAAGGGACACATGAACGTGGCAACGAAGATACAGACTGATTTATAAATTTATTGCTCAGAGACTAATTTCTGGTATTACTACTTCCCTTTGATACCGAGACTTGGTAGCAGACTTGACTCACATGTTTTAGTTACAATTATAAAAAGCAGAAGCTGATTGAAACTTATGACAAAAACCATAGTACTAACCATGTAAGATCCATGCATCATTGAAACTTCTGAAGGTGCATGTTCTTAGTGGGCAGGTTTATCCGTTGGCAGGATCTCTTTTTCCTTTATTTCTAGTGTTGAACAGGAATGCACTTCTAGACTACTCCCTGCACTCTTGGGACAATGAAACTCGAAGAGAAATGTTTCCTTGTGAATCCACAAAAATGTGAAACTTGACAATAGTGTGAAATTTTTCACATGAAAAGAGGGATGTTTTACATGTGTGGGGGATGCTTGGTACCCCACTCCCCTTGCTGAAATTTGGGATGCTTCGGTGTCACTTCTCAAAATATTACTTAAAAGGAAAAAAAGAAGAAAAATTTAAAAACTAAAACCTAAATCACATAACCTAAGTTGTCTTCCTTTATCAAACTCCCCAAACTGACTTATCATTCATGTTTTCAAATCTTTCAATTTATATATTGTTATGGTTTTGGAGATGATATCTCCTATGCCAGTGGCCCCGATACCCTATGATTCCCTAAAATTGGTGGGTGTCTCGATGTGACTCTTTATTCTATTTCTCTGTTCCAACATCACAAAAAACATTTGTGGGACAATGTTTTCTTTCATTGATCTTCCTTGAAATCTCTCAGTCAAAGTAGATGATTCTAAATGCGCCCACCTTGTTGATGGAAGTGTAGGAACTGCCTTAGGAGTTTTGTGCTCTCCATCCTCTAGCAGATGAAGGGGAACTTCTAGTTTCCTATTAGCAAGATTGGGCTTGCAACACCTTGCAAAGCCTTCTCTCTTTTCTCTGTCTCAATTAGATCTCTTTTTTGGGTGCCTAGTTGTGTGTTGGCCCGCACTTACTTTGAACTTTGCATAGTTTCACATTGATTTTCTAATGTATCTTTGTTCTTCTTATTTCTAATTATAGTTTTTGTCATTATTTGAACTCTGATAGTTTCATTATTCAATTTCATCTTGAAAACTTTATTTTTTGTTTCGTATTTTCTTTAAAACTTAGCACTGTACCAAAAAACATTTCTCTAAATGTGTAGAGTACACCCTGATGTTCTGCACAGTGTCTGATGGAATTCTTCAAGAACATGAGGTTAACAATTGGTACATTGTGTTTAATGGAAAAAAGTTTGATTACTTCATTCCAAAAAGTATGTAGAAATATGTTGTTTAGTATAACTCTGTCTTCAAAATGAGGGGGTTGGCAACCTCATAGAGGAACCCCGATTTGAAGATGAAAAGAAGCTGAATACATCCTAGAGAACTAGTGACCGCCAATTTATATGGTTGAAAAAGATGAGTATTATTTCTGTTTTACACTCCAATGTTTAGCAGACTTAAATATTTGAATAAGGGTCACTTTATATATTAGTGACATGTGACCACTGACCAAACCAGCTTAACATTTAGATGTTGAGGTTATGGGTCGTTGTTTAAAGTTTAAACCATGGTAACCGCCCAGGGGTGCTATAAATTGTCTTTATGAATATGCACAAGCCCTACTTTCGTACAACTGTTACTATTAAAAATTGATCAATTTATGTTAGATTGACTCTAGCTTGTTATGGATATATTCAGTATGATAATTACTTGGTCTCTTAGGTTTGCTGCAGGTTACATTATTATGCAAGTGGTAAAATGTGAATATTTAAATTTATTACCTACCTTGGAACAAATGAATGATCAGGGAAGATATTTATCTCAAATATCTCCCACACCTTTATCTCTCTATTTGAGAACATCTCATCTTTGGGGATTTGAGTATCATTCAAATAATCATTTGGTGAAAACTAAAAGGTCTTAACAATTTGGGTGTAGTAGTATCAACACCTCAGTGCTTTACCAATTGAATTTGCATCCTCACAAACTGTGGGAGCACGCAAAAATATCACAGAGCCTATATTTTGAGGCCCTTCTAGTATTTGTCATCATGTATCCTCCTAATGTTATTGAATCTTTGTCTTATGATGTTCCCTACTAACTAAATCTTAAACAAAGGAATTATAATATACTTTATTGATAATACCTGAATTGTGGAAAGTTTTCCCATTTGCCACACCTAATTTTGCAAAAGTGTTTTTGGGTCCCAGCAGGATTGAAAAGAGAACAGTTGACTGTAAATGATAGTGTTTTTATTCAGGTATTTCATCTTTTTTGTGAAGCACTCGGCCTAAATTAATCCCTAAATTGATATACCTGGATTCTGAGATCTACATAGAATGTTGATAACCTGTGCTCAATGGATCCTCTACTATGTGCAAATATTGCAACTTGATATTTCCATAGTCCATTCTCTTTATCATAAGTTCTCTTTATCATAGTCTATTTTTAGTAACATGTTGAATTGAAACAAATTTGATTCTGAATCTATACTCTCGTTTTTGTGGATTTTTTTTTGGCATGCAGTCAAAATACAATCCGACTTGAAGAAAAGGAGAGAAGTGAGAAGGAGAGGTTGCATCAAATTATGGATGAGGCAGAATCATTTAGGGAGGAATTCTACAGTAAGAGGAAGATCGACTATGAGACAAACAAAAACAACAACAGAGAAAAATAAACGGCGATCTACATGTATATTCTGTGTAAATTTATCTTGTTTTATATATTTTTGTATCTGCTACGATGTGATGATGAACAAAGAAGATTCTTCTTTAGGTTAAGTTTTAACTTCTATTTTGGCTGTAGATAGTCATGGGATATGATTGTCAAATATTTTGCATAAATTTGATACACAATTTCTGTTTTCATTAGTATGGTCATATTGATCATGTGATCTTTCTTTGCATTGTAGTAAGTCTAAGATGCTTGATTTGCACATTTAACTTTGGCTTTCTGTATGTGAGGCCACACATTTCCTACAATTGCTATCTTCAGTCATCTAATTGCTGTCTGTAGGCAATGATCACATTCAATGATTTTATGGAAGCCACAATATGTTATTTATATAGTTCATTCATTTTTCCAAGGAAAACATTGTTAGATTCCCCCCCACTTACCTGGACTATCGAGATGGAGGGAAGCTCAAATGCCAGCCACAATAGCATCCCTGTTGGCAGCATGCCTTGGTTGGATGCATTGCTTGATTGAGATAACCCTTTTGGCTTTTATATTTTGGTTTTTGCTGAGGTTCAGTGAGTCATTGCAAGCTCTGGGCTAGGTTAGCCCTGATGACTTGTTTCGAAAGGGACTTGACAAGACTATTGAAGATTTGGAAGTCATTAAGTTGGTGACAGGCTTCTTAAGTTCTTTGTAAATAGAAGAATGCCAATCTGGAGAAAAAATGCACTCTTTAATAAAACTAAGCACTTCAACAGCTCCTTGTAAATGAATATTACTGGAGTCAGAAACACTGTCATTTGCAGAGCAGGGCTGTTCATGTCCGAATCCATATCTATATCCTGGTAACTTAGTATCCGAAGGTGCCCTCATCTTTGACTACCCCACACCCCCTGTTCCAGCTTTACCAGGATTTCCTTTGGCAACCCTGTGAAAACTTACCTATACCAATCCTTGCTTTGGTGGTTTTCGTTTTGAATAGGGAGGTATATTCTTCCCCAAACGTGCTCTGCTTCAACTGAAACCCTCTATAAAACAAGTCTTCTCTTGCCTTCTATTTTAGGGGAGGACATTCTCAATTCTCACAGAAAGGGCCTTCACAAATATCCCATGGGACACATTCAAGAGTGTGGAGAATGTGTGGACCTCCAACTAATAGTTAGTTTTGGTTTGTTGGCCTTGGTTATTATTTTAATATTATTTGTTCAGATTATACCTAATGATTACATTCTGACTGCTTCCTTGTACACTTAGAGGTCTGACTGGCAAAGTCTCCAGTAGCCTTCTAAAGTTTACATGGGAGACAATCTTATCCTAGTGACTTTCCATCAACCATCTTTGAAAGAGGCACTGACAGCTCGTCCAGCTAGCATCAATGACTGGTGGCTAAATGTTGTCTGTGAGTTAGCTTTTATTACTTGTGGGATGGTCAACACAGGTTTGCATAGCCTTCTTATGATTATCATTGATGCCTTAAAGTGACAAGATAACTTCTCACCTTGTAGGCTACACTGTTTTGACAGTCAATATGCTTCAGCCTTTCAATGAGATTTTAGAACTGCTCCAACACAGTGAAATCTTGCAGCTGTGCTTGAGTATAAGTTAAGTTTTTCCCAATCCCAGCTTCCGAACAGAAAAAAAATTATGGTGTATTTGATGATGATTGTGAATAAAGTTAAAGAGTGCATACTTTCTTGTTGATACGATCTCAACCTTGCGAAAGATGATGTGAAGTCTTAGAACAGCTTAGAAACTCTAATGAGAAAGAGCTTGCAGATGAGGTTTATTTTAGAGCCTTTCACAAAATGCAAGGGCTATTTGAGGTTTGAAGATATAAAGAACCTGCTATTAGAGGACACTATTTCGTGATACTTTGTGGGAAACGTGTATCATAATTAGGATATTGGAAAGTAATTTTACAACTTAATGGTTTGTATTTGATAATGTTGGGAATAGTTTAGTGTATTATAGTCTAGTAAATGAACTATAAGGATAAGAAGAGAACGGATGAAATTGGGTAGTTTAATGAATGGAATGACAAATAGTATTTAAGGGCTGTGGAATTGATGGTCTTACTAAAGGTCATGGCAGCCCTTTAGTGGGCTTGGTTACACCCATTAGCAGATTTATCCTTCTTGTTTGCTAAGAGTTGTACCTGTGGAATGATTTGCTCATGGTACAAATAGCTAGATCTATCTATTTTGTTTATAGGAGTCCGCTCCATCAATTTCTCGTCTTATCTATTATTCTGTCTATTATCTACAACATGGTGGTATCCTTTTAATTTATGGTTTTTATGCAAAATGTTTATGAGCACTTCAGGATTCAGGCTGTAATTTATTTGGTGCTATGCAGTCATTTGTTTGTTATGTATTGTAGTTTAGACAGTTAACTGAATGCTCATCTTGAATAGTTTTCATTTTTTTCCTTTTGTGCTCAAGCTTATTGATTTTTTTATATCTTCCTTATAGAGGTTGCTTCAGAAATTATGATGTGTTTTCGTATGTATTCACCTTGTTGATGTGCAAATACCTCAGTCACTAACTATTGCATTGTTCCTTATTTTGTCAGTTGCAATAACTTATATGTTCTGATAGAATTTTCATTTCTCAGGGATCATCGACTTGTGAATTGGGATTGTATCCTAAGGACGACCATCTCTGATATTGAAGTATGGCAACTTATAAACACCTTTTTTTTCTGTGCTATTGTAATTTTTTTGCTATCTTATGTAGTTTCTAGGACATATTTCAAAGATTCATGCATGTAAGCATTAAATCTAATTAGGTGTTTGACATTTTCTTTTCTTGCTGTACAGGTAGACTATATTGAGATCAAAGCACGAACGCTACTCAAAGTGCCTGGGTATAAATCCCCAGTGGAGTTTGGAGTTCTAACATCTTTTGCTTATCCTCTACAGAATCCTTTAGAGAAGGATATGGGGGAGATTGTTGTGGCAACAACAAGGCCTGAAACAATGCTAGGGGACACTACAATTGCAATTCACCTAAAGATCAGAGGTATATGCATTTGCACAATAAGTTTGATGTTCACCCTTTCAATGGAAGAAAAATTCCTATCATCTGTGATGCAGAGCTTGTTGATCCAAAATTTGGAACTGGTGCTGTTAAGCTAATGCACTATGATTTTATGGCTATGGATGGTTGTTCCTCAAGGGGAAAGTCCTATCTTTGTTTTCCTGTGTTTTCTTTCCCAGTAGTTGTTCGCAGCATAATTTTGATTTTTCCAATAGAATTTTCCATGATTGTTTTCTTTCCATTTAGCTAAGCCATGGTATGCAATTGAAAGGCACAATTATAACTTTATATTTCCTTTGATATCTTTTACACATAACTCCAGCTCATGATCCAAATGATTTTCTTATGGGGAAGCGCCACAATTTGGAATTCATTAACATATTTAGCGATGATGGTATGATTAATAGAAATGGGGGAAGGGAGTTTGAAGGATTGAAGATTTTTGATGCTCGAGTTGCTGTGATTGAAGCTTTGAAAAGCAAGGTCAGTTTCACAATTTCTTGTCAAAATAAATGTACAGGGTTTTTATAAAGGTGCTGAAAAATTGAAGTTTTGGTTCTTGAATAAAGAGACTTTGTAATCGCTGGTACTGATGCTTATGTTTTTTATCTACAGGGCCTTTATAGAGGTGTTGAAAACAATGAGATGCACCTTGGAACATGTCATTGATGCCACTGTCACACTACAATTTAAATATTGTTGGAATGTTTGAAATCTTCAAAAATAACCCTCACGCTTTAACAAAATATAAACATTAGTAACCACCAATTCGGGCAGAAGAGTGCCCTACAACTATTTTGGATTCTCTTGATTTGCATGTATGTCAGCAAGCCACATATATAAAATCATAATGACATAATATTTACTTTTCCTCTTATGAATGGAAAATAAAAAAATATGTAATGCTATGCTATTTTTCCCTAGCTGAACAATACCAAAACACGCTGATTATCAACATCAAAGTGTTGTATGTGATCAACATTAACACAATTGATCTAAATATGTCTTAGCTGTATTCCCAAACTTGGGGCCTGCCAGAACCAGCCAAGATGCTAGCTGTAAAATAACATGGGTTGGGACAAGTGTAATTGAAGAAAGATAGCTGTTATGATTACAGTGACAATTGTATTTGCAACTGACGCAGCTAGTTAGCAACTTGAAAGCTGAACCAACAATAAACCTGGAAGTGCCCTTGAAACATTTCACTGGTACTCCAGGTAATTTTTTTTTTTTTTAAATTTCAAAAACCGTCGCTTAACCGACGGTTCTCCATGTCGCTTAACCAACACTTAATCTTTATCTCAATCGCTTAACCGATGGTTCTCCATGTCGCTTAAGCAACGCTTAATATTTATCTCCATCGCTTCACCGACGGTTCGCCATGTCACGTAACCGACGCTTAATCTTTATCTCCGTCGCTTCACCGACGGTTCTCCATGTCGCTTAACTGACGCTTTACATTTAACCGACGGTATACGGTGTTGCTTAACCAACGGATTAGAAAGTTGTTGGATAACCGACGAAAATCCACCGACGCTTAAAAAAAATCATAGTGTCGTACATGCGACAGGGAAGTGTCAAAAATCCGACAATACGGCCGTTGGATTTTTGGTCGAAATGTAGTAGTGAAAGACTGAAAAATCCTTTATATTTTGTTTCAGTCAGTAACCTGTGTATTAAAAGTTAGTAAGTAAAGTATGTCAATATTTAGTTACAGTTAGTTAAGAATATTAATTCCTAGTTTTCTCTTTTCGCCTTGATTATAGTCTATCGGTTACTTAAACTAAAGTTAGTTTCTAAACTAGCAATTTAGCTATGACCGAAACATTTAATGTCACAAAGAAAATTTTAAATTTTTGTGATTTTTTTGGGTGTTACAATTTGGATTGAAAAATGCACCTGCCATCTTTTCCCGGGTGGCTGTCGCGACGTTAAAGGAATTCATCCAATAGTTCCTCCAGGTATGTATGGATGACTGGACAATGTATAGTCTAGTCAAGGATCACTTGGCCAATCTTCGACTAATGCTGGAAATATGTCGACAACATCAAATCGCGTTGAAATCTAAGAAGTGCATATTTTGTGCGTCGTTTGGAATATTGTTGGGTCACATCGTGTGCAAACAAGAAATTCTGGTTGATCCTACAAATATAACACTTATTCTGAGCTTGTTGTCACCGACCAATGTCAAGATGCTCCAGGCGATGCTTGGACACACTCGGTACCATCACAAATTCATTAGAAGATATGACATGATCACTACCCCTATGGAGAAACTATTGAAGAAGGATGTCTTGTCCCAGTGGAGTCCCGAATGCCAAAGTAGTTTTGACATGCTAAAGGCCAATATGGATTCAGCACCGATACTTGTATTCCCATATTACAACAAGGAGTTCCATGTTCATGTTGATGCATCTTCAGTTGCGCTAGGAGTAGTTCTCGTGTAGCCAAGTGATGACGACTTGGATCACCCTATTGCTTTTGCAAGTCGAAAGTTATCATTTGTCGAGAAGAATAATAAAACCATGGAGCGCGAGGGGCTCGCGATGGTTTATGTACTGCAAAAATTCAGGCATTATCTTCTAGGAGGTCACTTCAAAATGTTCACTAACCATTCGATGTTGAAGTATCTGGTCAATAATCCTATGTTGGGGGGGAATATATGCAGATGGCTACTCCTCTTTTAGGCATTTGATTTTGAGATTATAGTAAAATTGGGCAGCTTGAATGATGGTTGTTGTACAGGAATAAACACCTTATAACCGAAGGTCTAGGATTACCAACATACTCATAAAACTTGGAGGCAATTGACCTTAGAGTATAGAAAAGGAAATAGGAGGATAGAAAAGACTCACCCGATATACAACGGTTGATCCTAGCTTAGTCCTCTTTTGCTCTGCTTCTCCTCCAAAGCCTTCTGGGATGCTTCTCCTTCACTTGTCAAGAGCAAATCCTCCAAATGCAAGATAATACATGTATATAAAATAGGTCAGATAAATAATATACAGAGTGCTTAATCATAAGTATTCATCAAACCATGATACATGAAATATATTCAAGACACATATGGAAGAAGGATTCTCTTTATTAACAATATTGAATGAGTTCAGATTACAACCCAACGGATGAGACAAGGACTCCTCTGCAACCAAATGATTCTGAGTTCCACTACTCCAAAGACTTCTGAATAGACTCCACCAACATAACTTTTCTCTCCCAGTATTATTGATTAATACCCTCCCCAAGGCCTTTATTTATACTTGGTGAAATAAGGCAGTTTCGAGGGTTGAGGAGGTTGAGACAATTAATATAATTATATTTAAGGGCTTAACAAATCTCAAATAATCACGATTTATTATTTTTAATGTCAAAGGAAGGTGTACACGGGTATTAATATTGGAAAATCACGTATGACACACAAGTTTCTCTAAGGGGACCCGCGTACAAATCTATACGTGAGATGTAATAACTGATACTCACGTACAACACACGACATGCTTTAACGAAAGGCCATATGTGCGCGAGTTGCATATAGGAAGAGGCGCGTACAACACTTAACATATTTATAGGTAAAAATAACCAGCTGGATGGATGATAAATGTAGTTCATAGTATGCCCATCTATAGTGTTTTTGGAAACCCTCAATCCATAAATGTCCTTTTGTCTACCAAAATAAGGAATGCCGACACTCGGATGGAGAGGTGCCATTCAGGTGGATAACAGATGCCCCCTAATGTGTGAGGTAAGAGGGAAATGATGGCTGAAATACATTATAATCTTTATCTTTGGAGAACTCAGAAATCTAATGGAGCAGAGATAGTACCTGAAACAAATACATAGTAATGTCATATACAAAGTCATATTTGAGGATGCTATGTTCAATTTACTGGAACATTAGCTCCTTTACAATATTTGATTACATCATATGATACGGGTATGAAACCATGTATATTAAAAAGGTGGATCGAAGCCACAATATACAAGAATGATGAGTCTTCAAAGATCTGGAAGTTGTGTACATGAATAGAACATAATCTTGCGCAACTTAGTTCATAGGTGAGGAACTAAGGTCTTCATAAACTATCCCAAAGAACTAGTACAATCTCATCCATGTGAATAAAAGTAGGTTGAAGTTGAACATGGAAAGGATTCAACAGTTTGTCAATCAATAAGTAATAATTAACAACTGAAGCAAAGGAATTCACTAATGAGGGAAGTGAATCCTGAGGTACGATCGTCAAAACTCAAGGTCTTCATCATCAGGAAGTACTAAAACGGAACCATGCTATGATAAGGAAGGCAATAGATCCTCCAATGGATCACAATACTAGGAACTAGGTAAAAGAAGGGAGACACAATAGATAACAGATATAAAAATTAGGGGATCAGGATATAGATCAAACATTGGTTGAAGTCCTTGAACAATGAGCACGACACAGAGATGACCCAAGGTAGTGTTTAACTTATAGATAGAACAAACTAGACTTATTTTTCATGTAGGAGACATGATCGAATTCCCCAGGTATAACAAACAAGAGGAGGAGTAGGAAACTCAAAGTAATAGCTTAACGAAAAGTGATCACTGAAACATGGGTATCGAAAAAGACAAAGAGTGCTATGTTCAAGGATGACATGTTGCCACTAATGAAAACAAGAGAAAACTTCTTCCTTACCTTCCCTGTTAAATTTTAACGAGTCCAGGAAAGTTAACTCAAATCCCTCACCATTTTTTAACAAGCTTGAAGAGACAGGAAAATAATGCTTGATAATGTCACTGATTCGTGGATTTAATGAGCCCGGACTAGTACATGCTCAGTTTGTGTTTTCACATTTAGAGAGCCTGAAAACTCCAAAGAAGACTCCAGGGGGGTCCTTTTTCGTCCAATTTAGTCTCCTGAGGCCGAAAAAGTATAAAACATACCACAAAAGAACTCTCTTAACTTTCGTAGAAGAAAAGGTGAACCTTTTTCGTACTTAGTCAAGGAGGTCCGAAAAAGGTTAAATTACCACCTACCCAACGCTCCTTCCAAAACAGCATAAAATAGCTTGAGTTTTACGAGTGTGAAGGAAAGCAAGATCACTCGAAAAAGATCCATTTGATTATGAGAAATGGGGCTTACAACAATAAACTAATTGCTTTGTTCTTAAGTGTTTAACGAGCATGAGAAAGACACAAAGTACACTTGGAATATTTTTCATGTTTAGGTCCAGAGCACGAAAAAGAGAAAACTAAGCTCATATCGGGTGTTCCTTTTCCGTAAATTTAGTCCCTCAGGTCCGTAAAAGTGATAAACCTATGCCTGAGAATACTCTTCTCAATTCAAAATAGAAAAGAGAGGGATCCTTTCTTGTATTATTCCACATGGTCTAAGAAAGAGATAACCTACCACCAATGCCGATGCCCGTTCACATATTCTTAACGAGCTTGAACGAACGAGTTAACTCGGCAGTCATGTCTGTTTTGAAGGAGTTAAACCTGGGCCTAAAGAAACCCCATAAGGGCGGGGAATCCTATAAATGGATAGCTTGTAAAAAGAGATTCAAAAGAAGCTCTATTTGGCGTGAAAAATAGCTAAAAGGATACCCCTATACCTGAAACAATTGCGGCATGAGCATCAAAGAACAACATAGGATTGGAAGGAAGATACTCATGAAAAAAAGGGTCCTATCCATGGAAGAACAATGGTAAAAACAGGGAACTAATGGTTTATAATACCATATTCCATGGAAAAATGTTGAATGCTAAGGTTAATGTGGATTGAATAAAGATGCCAAAAATGTATTGGAAATGACAAAACCACCCTTTTGGAGAAACAGCACTTTATAATGGTGAAAAACCTGTTTCAAAGCAAAAAGAAATATGGTATTAGTTGAATGGATTTTCAAAATATAGAAAAAACCCACTTGGAGAAATAAAATTTCTATAAATAGTTGAAAATCAAAACAAAACTCACCATTTGGAATTTTTAGCCATAAAAAGCAAGTTATTTCCTCTACCTTTGTTCGATCGTTGTGGACAATCTAACTGACGAAATCGAAATCCACAAGTTGCAGGTAAGACTACACCCCGAGCTCTTCATTTTGATCCTAGCAATTATTAATTTTGAGTCCTAGTTTCATGTTTAAAAGCATCCTAAAACATGTCACGGTGCGTACGCGGGTTCATAGTGTAAAGACTCGCATACACACATTCTGTACATGGGTTTCCTATATAGACAGTCGCATATGGTATGCGACATGTCTAACTAGACAGTCGTGTGTACTGCGTGAGGATAAAAAAGCTAAATATAGTCAAAAAATTTTGAAATTTTATATGAAATTAATGAATCAAATTACTTGTTTTGCTAGGTGTGAAGATGGTGCTGGAATGGAGGGAAAGGGAACATGAAACAATGGACCAAGAAGCACTCCAAAGTGCACCCACTATACATGCATTGCGAACAAGTGGGGTATTAAAATTCTTTTGCATATCACCCATGCGGGCCAATGTCTGCCTTTTGGAGTTCATGATAAATTATTGGGATCATGATTTGGGGATGTTCGACATACAGGGTGAGACTTTGGAGATTACTACTAAGGACATGTATTTCATTACCCGTCTGTCATGTCAAGGAGCACCAGTTAACTTAGAGGGCACCGGCTGAGGCGGTGACCCTTTAAGTGTCCAGAACTATATAGATGTGTTTTTCACACCAGGTACCCAAAAGAGAGGGAGTTGTGTCCCTATTACACATATCCATGAATTTACACTACAGGTACTTGCGAGCACCATCGTGAGGATTTCAGGATCCTCCTCATTACATTTGGCTACATGGAACCAAATGAGGTTGGTGGTGGATTGTTTTCATGGTGCCCTCTATGATTGGTGTTCGGGAGTTGTCCCTATCATGAAAAGACAACTGTTTGATTGCAAGAGAGGAAGGCGAAAGTACTTTGGTTATGCGAGCATATTGGTTGCCTTCTTCTTTGAGAGAGTACCTAGGTTGAGCCCTGCCATACCTCTACCAGTCCGATCTCCACATCAACCGAGGCTGAGCAGGTGGGGAGACATCTTCCTCTGTCAAGGAGGAGGAGACACAGTGCATAGTGTATATGATGATGATTTCTATATCTAGTGGGAATGACATCTACCGGCACTAGAGCAGTTTCCATATGCCGGCATGGAATTTCAAGGTGACCCAGACCTTGTCCTCCCTCCAGGAGGAGCATGGGGAGATCTAGGTAAATCATTTTTTATTTTTTATCTTTTTTAAAATTTTTATGAATTTTAAAACGATAGAGATATGCATATGTACAAGTCTTAATCCTATAAATGTGTCAAAATGCAGATATTGGACCGGTCCGCCTTGAGGGGAATCCATGCATGTTTGTTCATCCTATCATAGGAGAAGACCCGGTACTGATCAGGGTTCTAGAGGGGAAGCTGGCCAGGCTGACCCAAAGAGTGCCTACCTTGCAGATAGAGTATATCCCGACTGCCATGAAGGAGTTCGTTGTTGGAGTGCCACCGGTTTGGTTACGTATTTTTAGGCGAGTGGCCAGAGCGGTTCTTGTATACATAGAGGTTGTGGAGGCTGCCGAACATGAAGAGGCTGAGGAAGCCAGAGTACAGAGGGACCATGGGGACCAAGTTGGTCCAAGTGACCAGGGTGGTCCTGTGTAGATCTAGGACATTTTGATGGACTGTGATCCACATTTTTTGTAAGTTTTTTTATATTATACCGTTATGACGGGATCTAAGGATCAAACTTGACCTGTCTATGGGCAAATATTTTACATATATATATATATTGTTGTTGTTGTTGGCGGTTTATTTACAAATGTTTTTTATATGTGTGTTGTATATCTTTATGAAATGTGTGTTAGATGCCAATCTAAAATGTCATTAGCATATGCATCAGTCAATTGATTCCGATTTCGTGGAATGTGATTGAATATAAGAACTTCAAAATTTATTTCCAGTAACCGAATTTGCATGAACTGACGTAATAGAATAGGATTTTGTACCTAATAAACTCGATTGAGCTGGGAAACCACCAGCTGAGAGTCTAGATGAACTTCAAGCTGGGTGATACCACGTGACAAAGCATCCCATAAAAGCTCAATTACGGCCCTATAATCAGCAACATTATTAGAAGCAGGACCTAAGCAAGCACCTCTAGTGGCAACAAGCTCTCCTGAAGGAGAGTAAATAACCCATGTTGCTGAAGCTAGGTTACAAGTGTGACGGTTGGCGCCATTAACGAACCCTATATACCTTTCAGAAGACATCTGCAACAACCAACAGATATATATATAAAACAAAACCGACAAGCTAATGTACATAAAAATATATACAAGAAAAAGTGTTAAGCCTAAGCATAGTACTTTTTCAAGTAGAGCCCATTTCTAGGCTCAGGAAGCTTGTTCCCATCAAAATCAACTAACTCATATGCACCCTTCTTCAAAATTTTTGACATGACATAAGGTCCTAACCACATGGCCTTGAATTTTCCTGCCCCCAGGGGTTCTTTGTCTTGGTCCCAAAGCAAGACAAGTTCCCCTTCTGAGAAAACTTGAGGTTTGACCGATTTATCATACTGAGTTTTGACCCTATTTTTATGAGCTTCATTAGCGGTCAGCACATCTATACATTGTTCATCAAGGTGTTCTAAATGTACCAGATGTTCCTCAAGCTCCATCGTATCAAGTAACACATGAATAGCTATCTTTAAAGACGGAATTTCACACTCAATCGGAGTAACTGCTTCCACTCCATGAACGAGTTGGAAAGGGGAGAAACCTGTAGTAGTTTTTATGTTGGTTCAATAGGCCCAAAGAGCAGGATATAGCATGATGTGCCAGTTAGAATGGGCTGCATCAATTGTACATTTAAGGATAGTTTTTAGAGTTTTGTTGACATCCTCAACCTGACCGTTTGATTGCGGATAGTACGAAGATGAATGTTCTTGTCTGAATCCGAGCATGGTAGTCAGTTCTATCATCATGTTATTTTGAAAATGACTTCCATGGTCAGTGACAATCACTTTGGGTATACCAAACCATGCTATAATCTGATTGAATACAAAGAAATTTGTTGTTTTCCCGTCGGCTTTAAAAGTAGGCATTGCCTCTGCCCTTTTCGTAAAATAGTCAACAATGACAATGATGTATTTATGCCCCCCAGCCGAGGCTGGGTTGCATGTCACATAATCAATCCCCCATTTCATAAAGGGACCTACAGAGACAACGGGAAATAACGGAGCAGAATGTGACCGCTTTTTCCTGGTGTAAAGCTGACACGGCTGACAGCATTTCACTGCTTCCACACAATCTTTGAAGTTCGTGGGCCAGAAATAAATGGCACGTAATATCTTCTGGGTCATTGCTAACCCAGATAAATGACCCCCACATTCTCCACTATGGGAATTATTCAAGACAATCTCCGCTTCCTCATGGGTAAGGCATCGATGTAAAACGGAATCTACCCCTCTTCGATATAATATATCTCCTATGATGAGTTAGTTCTTGGCATGAAGGAATAATTTACGTCGTTCCTCCCTTGAGGAAGCTGCAGGATACTTCAAAGTCTGGATATATATAAGAATATCCCCATACCAAGGATTGGAGGTGGATATCAAGAAGATGTGCTCATCTGGGAATGAGTCATCTTCAACTGCTACATTTTCTTCAGTAGGAAATTCTGCTATAAGTTCAGCAAAAACTAAGGACTTATTAGACTTAGCAGACCAGAAATCCAAGTCAAACTCTTGAAGAATGACTATCCATTTGTTAAATTTTCCCCCAACAATCTGTCGGGATAAAACATATTGAAACGGACTCACATCTACCACTACTGTGGTGGTCCTCAATAAAATGTAGTGATGCAACCTCTGAACAGCATAAACGGCTGCTAAGTCTAATTTCTCAACGTGGGAGTATCTAAGTTCAGGTCTGGCCAAAGCAAGGCTAAGATATCAAATGACATGCTCTACAAGATTATCGTCCTCCTGAACTAGTACTACCCCAATGGTTGATTCAAACGCGACCAGATATAATATAAAATCCCTATAATAATTTGGTGGACGCAATAAGGGTGCGGACAACAAATCTTTTTTCCATGCCTCGAAAGAAAGTTGTGTGGTTTCATCCCATATAAATGGGGTGTCTTGTTTGAGCAAGCGCATGAAACCCTTAGTAATCTTGGCATAGTTAACAATAAAATGTCGAAGAAAATTAGACTTTACTTGCAGGCTTTGAAGTTTCCTGACAGAATGAGGAGGAGGCACATTTACAATGGCCTCAACTTTCAATGGATCCACCTGGATGCCTCTACTAGAGACAATGAACCTGAGAAATCTTCCTAATTTGACATAGAATACACACTTGTGGGGATTCAAGTGGATTTTATAATATTTGCATCTCTCAAATATAAACCGTAAATGATATGGATGTTGAATCCTCTTACAAGAATGGGTTGGCAGATCATCAAGGTATGGTTTGACAATGGTTTTAATATCATGGAAGGCAAAGTTCATAGCCCATTGAAAGTTTTCCCCTACATTTTTCAATCCAAAGGGCATTTTATTATACACGAAGGTACCCCAAGGACAAATGAAAGCAGTTTTATGTTGGTCTTCCAGTTTTATTTGAATTTGATTGTATCCGGAGAAAGCATCGATAAACAAGAACACCTCACTTCTCGCACAAGCATCTATAATCTGGTCTATAAATGGAATGGGATAGTTGTCCTTAGGACAGGCTTTGTTTATGTCTCTAAAGTCTGTACAGACACTAATATTCCCTTGCTTCTTATCAACAGGAACAGGGTGGGATACCCATTCTGTCAAAGCTATGGGATAGATAAAACCATCCTTCAACAGCTTTTCAACTTCAGCCTTTACAGTCGCCGCTTTGCACAGGTTAATAGGTCTTAAATTTTTTCAAACCGGTTTGGCATCAGAATATGTTCGGATTTCATGTTCAACAATTGATGGATCTATGCCTGGCATCTCCTCATATGACCAGGAAAAGATATCGCGGAATTCCTTAAACAGGGAAATATAGATGGCAATCTCTTCAGAAGAGCAATTTTCACCTATAGATATATTTTCCACGACATCATATTTCACAGAGATGTTAATAGGTATAGTGGTGGAAATGTTTTCCATATTCCCCTCAGCAAACATTCCTTCCCTAGGTAAGGGATTGATAGGTATATCGACATCTTCTGATAGTCTCAAACAAAACTCTTGATTTTCTATTATGCTTAGTTCAGGAAGAAAATAGGAACGATGATGAAGATCCTCACAAATATTACCACGTCCACTCATGGCTTCCAAAATGGCTTCATGAGAAGGTAAAACCATGTCTAAACAATCTATAGAGTGCAAAGAGTTTTCTACCCATGCGGGCAAATAGACTTCTTCCAGATCTTCCGAGACTGTTAGAGGATCTGGGATGGGATCAATAGTGGCTTGAGTGACAGCTTGATAAGCTACCTCCACTACTGATAAGGGTACGTCTGGTTCATGGGGGAATGGGAGAACCCAAGGATCAGTCCTATCAACAACCGTAGCTAAGTACTTCCCAACACTAGTAGAACCAATATAATTAACCGGGGTGGGAAGATCAAATGTGCCCATCAGTGATGCATACATTCCATCCCCAAGCTCTGTGTAGTAGGTTTGACCTGATCAACCAATGGCACAGTAGATTCATTAGACTCTAAATGGCCTTTTTGATTATAATCAAGTTGATCAATAGTAACCAACTTTCCCTCATGTGGAAAAATCACTACACGAAAAACAGCCGACGCAATAGCAGACATCGCATAAGTCCAATTCTTTCCCAGAAGCAGATTATAGTCCAAAAGAGCATCAATCACTTCTACCTCAACAGACACTGCTTTCCCTACCAGCTTAATTTCAAACGCCGAAAGGATACCATGTGGATGGAAGGACCTTCCATCGAAAGCAGTAAGTAAAGTGTTTGACGGAACTAGCTCTGGGGATCCAAGAGCTTTCCAACAGGTCAAGGACATAACACATGTAGAAGCACCGTCATCAACAATTGGGCCTTCCAATGGTCTTTCCACCATGGATGACATCTATTGACAAGGATACATGGTAAGGTAAGAAAATTTTAACATCAGACAAATGAAACTTCGCCATGAGACTCGACGAATCCATGCTGCCTAAAGCTGCTAAGAGAGCATCCTGCTGAGCGGGACAACTCTGTAACACCTCTAAAGCTGACATTGCACACGGTGTTTGGGCTAAATATTCAACCATGGAGTAGTTTGAAGAAGCCCTAGCATTAGGGTTATGCAAGGTCTTCTTGAAGACACCTTTTGGTATCTTTGCCATAGTTTCAACAGGCTTCTCTATTGTGAGAGGGTTAGAAGTTTCACCTCTAGCTTTACCCTTCTTAGGAGTCTCTTTCTCATAATTTGTATTCCTCTTCTGCAACAAAGTCAAAGATCGAAACATGTTGATATAGTTTGGGTCGGGGCATTTTCAGTTCCCCCAGCTACATTAGAAGCTGAAGCAGAGTTCTGTTCTTGGGGAAAAGGATCCTTCAGGACAGCCGGTTGTTGAGCCTTGAGCAACTTCTGGGCTTGGTCCATAAGGGGACAAAGGTGAGTAAGGTGGTCCTCGTGGCACAACTTACACGGGAACTTAACCTTCTTATTTTCTTTCTTGCCCCCATCATAATTGTTCATGGGCTTCTACTTGTTTTGGTTTTCCTCTCCCTTCTTTCCTCTCTTTTTCTTCCTGTCGGGATGCTGACTGCCCTTCTGAGAGGTTTGTGCAAAAACATTTGCACTCTGGGGGGAGGGGCCAGCCTTTGCTGCCTCCGCCATAGACTACTTGATGGACAACTAATGAAATTGCTTAGTCAAAGACTCTATGGTGGGAGATTTAATGGACCCAACCACACCATCGGCATGGGGTCCAGGCTTAGGATTCTCTACATCGTGTGTAGGCCTCGGTGCCTCAGGGATAATCTCATACAAGATCCCAGATTGTGAATAAATCAAATCCAGTTGCTGGGCCCTGAGAATGGCTTCTTCTTCATTTGTCACTCTTGAGGTGGATACGTCCTTAGATATGTAGGGCAACAAGGATTTAAGGAACCACTCTAGAAGGAACTCAGGAGGGATAGTGGATTTTATAAGGCTCTTCCACCTCCTCCACTCTTGGATGTGATCTGAGATGTGGGTAGCCTTGTTTTGCCTAAAGGTAGACAACAAGTCGGTTCTGAAATCATATCAGACTGGAAGCTGAAAGTGGCTAAGAAATGCACTAGACAAGTCCTAGAAACTACTGAAAGCAGCAGAAGGTAGTTCAATATACCATTTTGTTGCGGTACTTGTTAAGGTTCTCTCGAATAGCCTCAACCTAACTAAATATTCATTTAGCGAATTCGAAGAACACCATAAATGGAATGTCGTGGCATGAGCCCCGGGATCTTCACCAACTTTTCCCTCGAATTTAGGGATGTCCAATGGAAATTTGGTGGGAACAGGTGGCCACAAAGGGGTCATGCCTCACCGGGTCATTCATCAACTTTGACAAATATGGCAAGTTTAATGTTTCCAGGAACGGAATTTTGGGTCGAACCGGGGTACTAAACGTGCCAGCCTGGGGATTAGAGGGACCTGCCCCCGAATTCCCATAGATAAAAGTGGGGTTGCCCCCTGCCACCGGTTGCAAAGTGGGTAGATTACTCTAAAATGGATTCCATCTGTAAGCCACAGTATTGTGTGTGGGAGGTGTAGTATAAGAAGTTCGATCCGTCCCAATAGAAACAGGGGTCTGAAAGACAAGAGCCGGTATCCCTCCGCTAAACAACGAAAAAGGAGAGCTCGTAAATGGAACCGAAATCAGAGTTTGGAAACTTTTCCCATAAGAGGTGTTGTTCCCAAACTGCACTCCTACATAAAAAGGGGATGGGCCTACGTATGGAGTGGATGGGGGAATGTGCCCCCCATTCCAAGGAAATCCTTGGACGAACGCCAAGGATTCTACTGGACCACTCTGGGTAGTATATGGAAAGGAAGAAGGAACATTAGGTATACTAGGGATCCCAATAACCATATCACTAGAAGTACCTGCTAGGTTTGAGTGAATCGGTGGTTGAACCACCCGGCTCGCTGGAGTCAAAGGTGTAGAAGGTATACTAGATCTAGGGGAACTTACAGGGGAGGTAGTACTCCTTAAACCAGGATGGTTGAGGTGAACACAACAGAACTTTCTCCCATATAAGACATATTCCTACCCACGGGGACACCTAAAATAGGTGAATCAAAAGGTCTAACCTGAACGATCACAAGATCGTTTAAATCAGTCAAGGGTGTGTTAAAATTTCTTGCAAACTCATCAGTTTGCAAGTCTTCTATCTCAATTGTATCAAGATCAAAACGGTTAGCTATAAGTTCTGGTTCACCTAGAACTTCACTTAATCCTACCGGTTCAAATGAACCGTCCGTGTCTAATCTCCGCCTTTGGGGTGGAGGTGGAGGCTCCAATGTGACGAGAGGAGGAAGGTTTCACAACCTTCTTGACCTTCTTATAGGTTGGTCCTCCATGATTGAAAATTTGACAAATCAAACCCTAAGGCCAACTAAAGACAGGAAAAACCACAGAGCATACACTATAAAAATCCTAAAGCCTCAAACAATCAATCAAGGGTGAAAGATGTGCTTTCCTGAAGAAAGCTGAAGAACGATTACTTGGCATCCTTGAAGTGGTTCTTAGGAAAAAGTGGAGGAATCACCCACCACCCTCCTACACTTACAGCAAGGGTTACCTTCCAATCTCGTCCAAGGCGAACCAGAAATAGCCTTCCGGTTTACCTAGGTATGAACCCTAAATGTCAAGAGACTAAAAGCTACCTTAGCTATACCAACAATCTAGGGGGATAGTCGCAAGCCTGACTCATATGCATGGGCAGGGTAGCTGAGCCCGACACTCTATCTAGGATAGAATCCCTAGATGCGTAAAAGTCCTGATTTACGTTTTGACAAGGAATCAGAGGGTTATCTCCTCAGTCCAATGCCTCCACGTTTCCTCGTGCTTGACTCCCTTTTGAGAGGAGCTTCCCAGATACAATTGATAAAGTCAAGGATTTACCTAAAGAAAGGTCCACTACGTCTGAATTTTAAAACTTCTGGGAAGTTTACACTTCCCATCCCACAAGTCTAGTCTAAGCTAGTAGGTGAAAGGCCCCTAAAAATAAAAAGTACTAGTAAATTTTAATTATTGCGTTCATTTTAAAGGGCCTTTTCTTACTCAGAAGGAAATGGAGTGATGAAGTATGGTGTTTTTGACTCGATAAGAAATAAAAAAGTAAAGGTGTATTTTTTCAAATAAAAGTACCACTATTAAAGCAAACTTCTTTTTCTTTTTGTAAATATATATTGATGAACACATGCAAGTGATAAAGAGAAGCTAAGACTATGTTTTTGTAGTTTTTGAGATTATATTTTAAAACTGAAATGAAAACTACTTATGCAAAAACAAATGCAAAAGCTTGACAATGTTTTTCTTTACACTTTTTAAAATGATCAAACTCTACCATGCACCTAATATGCACTAAACTTGAGTATACTTGGATCAAATCAACTGTATAAAATAAGCAATCTGAAGTAAACAGGTCAATAAAACCAAGAATCAACCAACAAAGGGAGACGGGAACCCTAGCTTGGGTGTGTACAATGAAAATAAATCACTATAAAATCACAAAGGTAAGTGACAAACCAACCACTATCGAAAAATAGACTGGAAAAACAATACCCAGAACCCTGATCACTGATTCGGATAGAGACACTTCAACCTATAACCTAAACAGGCCAACCTACTCCAAGATGCCAATAGAAGACAATCCAAACGCAAGAAAACTAAGGGCTTTACAAGAAAGCTCCAAATGTGGTCACCAAGGTCTTCAGACTAACTACATGGTGTCCAGAAAGAAATCAAACTACCAAACAGGAATTACATAAAGACAGGGACAAGCAAACCCTAACATAAAAATTCCTATTTCCAGGCTTGTATGCGACTGTGTATAAGGGAAACTCATGTATTGTACACGACTATCCAAGAGAGCAACCCGTGTATGCAGGCCTCTGTACGCGACTGTGTAGTAGAGAAACCCGCTTACAGGTACAAAAATTTTCTCAAAAAATAAGAAAAATACACAAGGCTTTCAAACACTATGATAAGCATGAACCAGGATAAAATACCATATACAAAGTTCAAGAAAAAAACTGCTGAGGGGTGACAGAAACAACCTGCAGCAGTCTGGGCTCCCCAGTGGAGTCACCATTTTTGTTGTACAGGAATAAACACCTTATAACCAAAGGTCTGGGGTTACCAACATACTCATAAAACTTGCAGGCAATCGACCTTAGAGTACAGAAAAGGAAATAGGAGGATAGAAAAGACTCACCCGATATATGATGGTTGATCCTAACTTAGTCCTCTTCCACTCTGCTTCTCCTCCAAAGCCTTCTGGGATGCTTCTCCTTCACCTGTTAAGAGCAAATCCTCCAAATGCAAGATAATACATGTATATAAAACAGGTCGGATAAATCATATACATAGTGCTTAATGATAAGTATTCATCAAACCATGATACATGAAAGATATTCAAGACACATATGGAAGAAGGATTCTCTTTATTAACAATAGTGAATGAGTTCAGATTACAACCCAATGCCTGAGACAAGGACTCCTCTGCAACCAAAGGATTCTGAGTTCCACTGCTTTAAAGACTTTTGAATAGACTCCACCAGGATAACTTTGCTCTCCCAGTATTATTGATTAATACCCTCCCCAAGGCCTTTTCTTATACTTGGTGAAATAAGGCAGTTTCGAGAGTTGAGGAGGTTGAGACAGTTAAGATAGTTATAGTTAAGGGCTTAACAAATCTCAGATAATCATGATTTATTATTTTTAATGTCAAAGGAAGGTGTACACTGGTATTAATATTGGCAACTCACGTATGACATGCAAGTTGATCTAAGGGGAACCCGTGTACAAATATCTATGCGAGTTGCAATAACCGATACTCGCGTACAACATGTGACATGCTTTAACGAAAGGCGTGTATGTACGCGAGTTCCATATAGGAAGAGGTGCATACAACACTTGACATATTTAAAGGTTAAAATAACCAGCTGGATGGATGATAAATGTAGTTCATAATATGCCCATCTATAGTGTTTTAGGAAACCCTCAATCCATAAATGTCTTTTTGTGTGCCAACATAAGGAATGTCGGCACTCGTATGGAGAGGTGCCATTCAGGTGGATAACAGATAGTTTTGTTGTATAGGAATAAACACCTTATAACCGAAGGTCTGGGGTTACCAACATACTCATAAAACTTGTAGGCAATCGACCTTAGAGTATAGAAAAGGAAATAGGAGGATAGTGTTTGTGCCAGAAATTGTTTCTAGGTTACAAAGAAACAAGCCAACACAATCTCAAATATTCAATCAAACAAAACTAGGTTTCAGGGTTTCTGAAAAGTTTTTCTGGTTGTGAATTTTGGTGACAAACAAGGAATACATTCATGAGCCAAATAGGAACTGAATCATAAGTAAAGAAGAATAGAGATGCATAATATAATTATCAGTATCCAACAGAACATGACATTAAAGTTCATTCACAACTGAAAAGCACTACCAACATACAAACCATAAATTAGCAATGAATTTATCAATCATGTAACTAAACAAGTGAAAAATGAAGCCAAAACATAGACTGAAGGGTAGAAAGGATCATATATTTCATAATTCTGTTCATCAAATACACATGAGAGTTTAAGTACTTATCTCATCAATAAGTCCAAAGGACCTCCTTAAGCCATCCAAAAATCGAACCCCTTGTTCTCTTTCTCATCTACCTAAATACTGTTTTTCAAAAATTCAGTTAGGGTCTCAACCCTAACTGTTTTTTGTCTATTCATCGATGGGATAATGTCAAAATTATAATTTACAAAATAAACTATTTCTCAAAAAAAAAAACATAACAAGTAACTACCTAACTAACAATACTCAAAGCTCTTTAGCAGCTTCTGCCAATAAGGCTATTCCATCGAAGGCTTGGGCCTTCTTCCTAGCTCTCTACTGCTCAGCTTCCATATCTGTTAACCTTCTTGTAAGTTCTTCATTCTTCTACTGTAAGCTTCTGACAGTCTGCTTCAATTCTGCACATTGTAAATCTGTGCTTCTTTTCCTTTTCAGGGCCTCCTTGGAGACTGCAGTAAGCTCTTGGTAATGATCATTTACTTCTTGTAAATCCTCCCCGAGTCTTCTGTTAGCTAGGATCAAACCATCATTGGTTTCTTGCATGTACTCCATTTGATGCTTATACTGTTTGATGGTTCTTTGCAAATTCTCCTTTTCTGAGTCAAAATTCTTCCTTGTTGTGGTATCATGTAGCTCACTAGGCAGCCATGGGATATTTAGCTTTCTGAAAATGTCCTCATCCTCATGCAACAACTCTGTAGAAACACCATGAACACTTGGATTTTCTTGATTGTCTGTTTCATCAGGTGCATTTTCATTCATTAACAACTTATTTTCTGAATAAGAAGCTTCCATTTCTTCTTTCTATTTTTCCTTCAACATTTCACCTCTTAATTCTAAAAACACAGTTGATAGTTTAGTCTTGGTGAGGCTGGAGTCTTCTATTGTCTTTAATGGTTTCCTTCCTTTGATTTTACATTTGCTAGATTCTAGATTTTCATCTGAAGAAGAAGAAGTATCAAGCATAGTCACCTCTGCTGTGTTTAACTTAGGGTTTAGCAGCTTTTTCATGTTCAGCCTCAATTTGTTTTTTGGTCTGGTTTTGGGTCTCCATGCCGAGGCAACCTCTCCCATCCTATTTAAACCTTTTCCTTGATGTCTAACTATGGAAAACTCCATAGCTTTAACCTTGATCTTCTTTTTCTTTGACCTTACTGTCTTATCTTCTTCACTGTAGAATTCACTGTGTATTCCAACCTTAGACTCAACATTGACTGTCAACTCATCTCCTTCCAACATATATCCTTCATCTTCAGATAAAATGGTAATGGGGCTTCGTTGCTGGACTTTAGTATCTTCTTCCTCTACTGCAACCTTCTCTGTGACAACAATTTTTTCATCTATAAATTCCTCTGCTGGTGCTTTAATTTTCACAGGCCGAGTTTCCTTTTCAATAATTAGCAAACCTTTACCCTTACTGTCCATTGAAGGCTGCTGAGATTCACTGTATCTCTCTTTGAAGGTTATGTCATTTCCTCAATTTTGACACCTTTTTTTTATCTTCAGACTTGACCTTTTGCCCTAATTTTCTAATTAGGGTTTGTCCTTTGTCTACGTGTTTTTTGGTAGGCTGTTCTTCCTGCTTCATTTGGAACCTAGACCAAAAGAGAAAATAGTCCCATGTCTTTCCATCTCTTTGCAAAACAGTGCTGATAATCAACTTGATCAATCCATGATGGAAAATGGACTGTGCAGTGTGATCCTGATGCTCTTTAATGCTTCCTAACATTTTCTGCAAACTCTTCAACAAGAAGAAGGGGAGACTCATCCTTGATTCAACAACCAAGTGCTATAAGAACCTGAAATGGTATTTGTAGACAAAAGCATACCTCCCTTCACAAGTAATGTAGCTTTGTAGGAATTTCATGGGCTCCACCCATTCATCTCTGAAATTCTAGATGAGCACTCCCTTGCTCCAGTCTAGAATAATTCCAGGTAAAATATACCTGTGGGCATTGAAGGTAAATGGCACCTTTTTGAACCACAACTCTCCTTCATTTCTGACTCCTATTGCTTCAGCCACTAACTCCACAGTCAACTTAAACTTCAGAGTATCAAATGATACCATGTCCTGGTTATAACATTGGGAAAATTTATGAGAGACCTTGATGTTATAGCCATCAATCTTCTTAAATAAATCCAACCAACCAGCATTCTCAAAAAGCTCTGCACAACCTAGAAACTTGTCAATCCAATTCAGCTCAGTGGGCTCAGCCCTGTTGGTATTTCCACTTTTCTTCATCTGCTTTCCAATAACTGAATGATGTTTTCTGTGTAATTTTAAGACCCTGTTAATGATATAATAGCCCTTTTTCCTTTAATTCTTTTAGAGCTTTGATAGTCATCTTTCTTTGTTTCTCCTTGGCTAGTTTCTCTTTATTTTTAACAGTCTATTTTTATGGTTAATGCAGGAAATATTTTGCACCAGGCTTGGGCAATTTAGGTCAGCAGAGTGCCAAAAATATTTAACAAAGTTGTTGCACTTAAATAACATCCAATATGCTCATCTAAATATTATAACACCTCTGGAATGCATAGAGACATTTATGTGTTGTGATCTTGCACAAATAGCACCCTTGGCTCCTTCTAATGCCACTAATGAGCTATCTCTTTGCAATAGGGATTCTGCATTAGTGCTCTCAATTGATCGCTTCTTAGATTCAGCTTGTGATTGTTTAACTGGGGAATGAGATGATATGAGAGCAATCTTATGTGTGCTAATTTTCTGCTTCAACTTGCATTCAGCACAAAACCAATCAACCTCTGGCACATACTCAGACAAGGTCTGCATGCAATTGACATGCTTAGATAACTCCTTGCATTGATTACAGGTAACAAATAAATCTGTGAACCCTGGTCGCCACAAATAGTACAGACCTTCACCCTACCATATTTGCTGGTCTTGACAAGGAAATTGTTCAATGTAACTATTGTTTTTCAATTCATCACTCACTCCCAGCCTGCTGCAGATGTTTAAAATCAATCCTTGGACTATCTAACTATCAAATTTAACTGTCATGGTTTCTTCAAGTCTTCAATTTGCTTCCAACTGGTGCATTGAAAAAACCTTAAATTCCCTCTGTAACTGCAAATTCTAGATTTTAAGCAGTTGTCTTCGTTCCACTTCACCTCCAGTTTTGTAATGCATATGTGGAGAACCTCTTTCCCATCAATCTCGGTTCGTTCCTCTACCTGTCATGATAAGCCGAGCCCTAGCTTCTGCCTGCCATGATCTTCTTCACGTCATAAACCACACCTATTTGCATGATTATTTCTGATGAAACACATGTCAAAAACTGTTTACAGATGTGATTAGTCACCCAGGAGAGAAATCATGAGAAAATTTGGCGAAAAACAGACAAAATTAGAGCTCGCAATATTCTTGTAGCGCCACAGTGTAAAATTTTAGCCGTTGCAGTACAATAATGTTTCAAAATCAAATTTGGCGCTTTTTTAGTCATTAATTCCATTTTAAAAAAGGTTTATATGGTAAACCTTGCTCTTAGAGTGTATTTGTGAAATCTTTAATCAATATAAATCCTATAGAACCCTTCAGAACCTAAGGAAACAAAAATAATAAAAACCTAAAGGAAAAAATCAAAATCTCATTTCAAATCAAAATTTCCTTAAGGTAAGCAAATGAGCAAGATTAAAAGAAAAATCACAAGAAAAATATAAAACTGAAGAAAATAAGTTCATGACTTAACAGATAGAAAAGACTCACCCGATATATGACGGTTGATCCTAGCTTAGTCTTCTTCTGCTCTGCTTCTCCTCCAAAGCCTTCTAGGATGCTTCTCCTTCACCTGTTAAGAGAAAATCCTCCAAATGCAAGATAATACATGTATATAAAACAGGTCAGATAAATCATATACAGAGTGCTTAATCATAAGTATTCATCAAACCATGATACATGAAAGATATTCAAGACACATATGGAAGAAGGATTCTCTTTATTAACAATAGTGAATGAGTTCAGATTACAACCCAACGCCTGAGACAAGGACTCCTTTGCAACCAAAGGATTCTGAGTTCCACTGCTCCAAAGACTTCTAAATAGACTCCACCAGCATAACTTTGCTCTCCCAGTATTATTGATTAATACTCTCCCAAATGCCTTTATTTATACTTGGTGAAATTAGGTAGTTTCGAGGGTTGAGGATGTTGAGACACTTAAGATAGTTATAGTTAAGGGCTTAACAAATCTCAGATAATCGTGATTTATTATTTTTAATGTCAAAGGAAGGTGTACGCGGGTATTAATATTGGAAACTCATGTATGACACGCAAGTTTCTCTAAGGGGAACTTGCTTACAAATCTGTATGTGAGATGCAATAACCAATACTCGCGTACAACACGCGACATGCTTTAACGAAAGGTGCATATGTACGCAAGTTGCATATAGAAAGAGGTGCGTACAACACTTGACATATTTAAAGGTAAAAATAACCAGTTGGATGGATGATAAATGTAGTTCATAATATTCCCATCTATAGTGTTTTAGGCAACCCTCAATCCATAAATGTCCTTTTGTGTGCCAACATAAGGAATGTCGGCACTCGAACGGAGAGGTGCCATTCAGGTGGATAACACTAGTCCTGATCGTTTTTCAAGAATCGAGACAGGATATGAACCTACTAACATTGAAGATGGACTATCGGATGCATAGTTGTTTCGATTTGAAATAGTAGATGACCATTATGCCCCAATAATCCAGTTCTTGGCGACCATAGTCACACCAAAAGAAATTTCTATAATTCAAAAGAAGCATTTGGTGGTTAAAGCTTTTGAATTTCAGTTGATTGCTAGACACTTGTATAAGATGGGACCTGATTAAATCGTGTGGTGCTGTGTCCTCCCTCATGAACAACAACAAATTTTGGAAGAAGCACATGTCATACTAGCTGGGGGACACTATGGAGGACAAGAAACCGTGTGGAAGGTGCTTCACATAGGGATCTAGTGGCCCACTCTTCATAATGATGTGGCAGGTGATGCGAGGAGCTTCGATGTCTGTCAACGCATTGGAAAGCCATCGCTAAGGGATAAGATCCTGCTTGTACCCCAGGTAACTTTGAAACCTTTTGATAAATGGGAATTATACTTGTGGGTCTAATCAAGCCACCCAAGAAAAGAACTGGTGCACACTACACCATCACTATGATAGACTATATGACAATATGGTCCGAGGCTGCACCAGTTGTGGACTGTACTACTGTGACGGCGGCCCAATTTCTGTTTGAGAATATTGTGACATGATTTGGGTTCCCAAAAATATTTATGAGTGACTAGGGTGGTCATTTTATCAATCGCACATTAATATCCATGATAGAATAATTACAGGGTTAACACAAGAAAAGTACACCATACCATCCACAGGTGAACAAGACGGTGGAGGCCTTCAACAAGAATTTGGAGCATGCACTGACCAAGGTATGAAAAACTAATTGAGATGACTGGGAAATGAAGATTATTGTAGTGTTGTGGGCCTATCACACCACGTGTAAGAGACTGACGGGGAAAACACTGTTCAAACTAGTCTATGGGCAAGAAGCAGTGAAGCCTATTGAATACATCGTTCCCAGTCTGCGCATTGCCACTGCGACCGAAATGGATGATGATAATGCGCTAGAAAATCACATGAAGCAATTGAAATAGCTAGATGAAGACCGTTTCATTGTAGGTTTCCACCAGCGCGTTGAGAAATATCGACAAAAGGAATGGAACGATCGCCACATAAAGAAAACACAATTTCAGGAAGGAGATTTGGTGCTGTTATATGACAACAAATTCTTGAAGCATCCAGGTAAGCTACAAATGCACTGGCTTGGGCCATATCTTATCAATTCTATTACATCTATGGGTGCAGTTCAATTACAATAAATAGATGGCACGGTACTACTAAATCTTGTGAATGGAATCTAGTTGAAGCCCTATCAGATGGGGGAAGGACTACGCAATGCCTGAAGCACTGCACGCTGGAAAAAAGAGAGAGAGAGAGAAGAGAGAAAAGAGAGATATAGGATAGATAGGAAGAGGATGGATGCACCTATGAGCAGGGTCCATGCAAGGTTAAGGGATAGTTTACCCAACACTTAGTGAGAATGCAATTTCATGCTAGGATGGGGCTGCGCCAAGAGAATGAGGTTGCACGCCAGGATGGGGATGTGCCAAGAGAATGAGGTTGTGCAAAGAGAATGAGGTTGCATGGTAATATGAGGCTGTGCTAAGAGAATGAGGTTGTGTTCCAGGTTACGTATCAGGATGGGGTTGCACCAAGAGAAGAGGTTGCACGCCTGGATAAGGTTGCACCACGAGAAAGGGGCTACGCCCAAGAACAGTAAGGGGTTGCACGACAGGAGGTTTTCATGCAAGAGTGAGTGGCTCATAGTGTATGGAAGACACCATGATGGTGACCAGATGTCACATTAATACTCAATAATGGTTGTCAAAGTGGTAAATGATGACATGGTTGACGTCACGTCTCGTGATAGCAGATCTGAGAGGCGGGGTTGCAGATTCGGCAACGTATTTGGAACACAACTGAATAATTTAGTCATAATGATGAACTCGAGTGATTCATGATGACAAATGAGATGAAGATGGTGTTATAAGTTGAGGGTCGACAGCTGAGCAAACACCATTAGGTAGTACTACACTATGCAAAGTTGTAGGATGGCTAGGATGAGTAATTGAAGAAAGCTCCACTGCATGAGGTAGAATCCATATAAGGGGCAATGCAGGCTACCCTTGATATGGGGTAGACTGTGAGGGTGAATTTTCTCTCAGCAGAGAGTGATGAAGAAGTTAAAAGTATGTGGTTTAGTTCTCCTGAGATAGAAGTATCTTTAAAATTCATCCTTGTCTATATTTCTCCTAGTCGGCCTGGGGCGTAGACTAAGACACCCATGAGGAATCCAGATGGGACTAGATTTCTTTCCCCACTTGACAAAGTCTGCATGTACATGGAACTAGATCAACTTCAGGAAGCCCAGGATGAGCCTGAATGCAAGGAAGGACAAAGGTACAGAAGCAAGAATGGCTCCAGAGTTTGCAGTTGCAAACAATCGTCAGCCAACAAGACACTTCCCGAAGGGCGACAACAAATGGAGAATGATGTAGTATTCATACATGTCAGATCATGATGGCACTGCAGGACACAAAGTTGCAAAGGTTGGGAGAAGGTAGTTGCAGTCAACTGCACAATTTGGCAAAGTTAGAAAAGTAGCACTGTCACATACCCCAAATTGCAAAAACAATTTATGTTTAAGAAGACATTATACTTTAATTTTATTATAAAGTTTGTAATTATTGACCAAGTGGGGTCAAGGATGATTGTAATTAATTATGTTTAATGTTTTATTAATTAATAAATAAAAGATGAGACAACAGCTTAAGGAGGCTATTAAATGAGTGTTTACTTGTTGCTAGGTGGAATAGACTGGGGTGAGAGAAGATTGACACTTGGCAGCATTCTCAAACCACTTCTATCTGTTGCAGGAGGACACTTCCCTATTTGTGTGGTCATGTTCCCCAAGAAAGTGGAACAAGAGAAGGTGGCTCATTAAGTGAAAAATTGACCCAAAATACAAAGGCATGCTTATAATTACCCATAGAATTCAGTAGGGGCTGTTCAATGTTTACTTGTGAAATTTAGAAAGTGAAATTTGTGTACAAGATATTCGAAGGAGGGGAAAGGAAGAAGTGCTTGGAGTGTGAAAGTTGTTTTACCGAACTAGTGTAGTTGTTTTGCTGAGTTCTTACTACATAAGGCAGAAGTATTACTGTTGAATACTCTGTGGAGTTGCAAGGGTTTCATAGCTCATTCTCTCACCCAATGCTTTCAACCAGGTGGACTAGTGGACATGCTCGGGGGTCCCAAGACTACCAGCTAAGATGTCTTTAGGAATTGGTTTGGTGGAATGGGCTTCTTAGGCTATTGTCACCTCTACAAGTTCACAAGTTCTAAATTTTATTTTATTATCTTATGCAATTATAAGTACTGAAATGAAGGTAGTTAAGGTAGAATTACAGTTATGTTTGATAAGTTTGTTTTTTGAAATGTAGACAGTAAACCAGTTTTTATTTCAAAAAGTTACTAATTTAATTTATGGAATGAATGTCTAGGGTTAGATTTAAATTAATTAATGAATGTATTACTTGTCTGTATTTTTCCACTCGTCTTAAGATGACGTACTCTAGTACAATAGGTTTTTATATGAATGAATTTACATCAAGTAAAAGATAGGTTGTTATATTTTAACTGTTAGTTGAATTTTAAAATAATAGTAAAATATTTTAACTACTAGAATGATTTTCATTTACACTTATCAAGTTTTATTGAATACTGAAGTGAATTTAAAGAATAGATTTTATTACACATTTAGTCACTCTGTTAAATATAACATGATACTAATTCCTTTCCACAAGTTTTTAATATATATATATATATAATCTACTACAGAGTAAGAATATTTATATATTTATAATCTATTACAGAGTAGTAAATATCTATATAATCTACTACATAATAGTAATTCTAAGTTAAGTAATAAACAAGACATTACATTATTACAACATAATTAATACACTTCATAAAGAAACTAATTCTATATGTTGAACAACCAAGAGACTAAAAAGATTTAAGTTAAGGATACCTTTTCCCATAATCTAAACCACTTAAAAATCCTTAATAAACTAAGATGTAAACAATCGAAATCAACATTAATATTATTACTGATATTTTTTTTTTGTCTGCAAATTCTAAAATTGCTACTATAAATTTAAGAATAGTTGTTTACACAAGAAAACAAAGTCAAAAGGATGACCTATTTATCAAAATATTAATTAAAAACAAAAATCTAAACTAATACTTAACAAGTATAGTTTATAAATAGCTTTCCAAATTACTTTACTCTCTGCCTTTTTGGCCTAAACCCGCTTTCACTGTCGGAAAGCTTTGACAAATAGTTTTGTCTCCATGTCAAGAAAATATATCATTTTTACATTTACCAAACTGTTTACAATTGAAATTTACAGAATATATAACTTATATAGTCTATCTTGAAACCCTTAAATTAAATCGTTTGCAAAAAGATTTATAAATTATTTTAATAACAAATTTACTTATCATATAAAATATTTCAGCAAAAACCAATGAATGTTCTCTATAAAAGAGTTTTGTTTAAAACAAGTTCTTTTCCATGCATTTTACCCTCATAAACCCCCCCCAAAAAAATATAATCCTCATTTTCACAATTCATCTTCCAGTTTTGGAACTATAAGTAAAAATTAAAAAAAGCAGAGCCATCTCTTTACCCTCTTTCAAAAACATCGAGCTGAGAGGATTATCATTTTAAAAACCTTATGAATTTTAAAATTAGAAACATAACCTAATCTATTGAATCCTATATTAATAGATCTAATTCCATATGGCTTCTTACAAGTAAGAAAACAACCAAATACAATCATGGCCTTTGAAAATTTTTCCATCTCTGTTTTTAAATGCTTCCTTTCACCAATGACAACAGTTACCCACACATCACAGAAGAAGGAACCTCAGGTTGTGAAGCCGAGGCTTACCCGAGCATTGTTGTGCTAGCACCTACAGCTTGAACCCTGTTTGATCACCAGTATTTTGTCCTACCATTAGTTGCGTGTCGAATGGTATGTACCTACAATAGTTTTTCATTGAACAAACAACATCGGTTAGTTTTTAAAACCTTGAATATCTTTTATAAAGATTTAAGATTCACTGGACAAAAGGAATATATTTTCACCTAGTAGTTATAGAAACCCCCCCACTTGGGTTGTGCTTAAAAACCTTGCAAAGGAAACACCGGTCAACGATCGAAACATGAGAAGCCTTTAATCTCAATCTACAGTGAGAAGATAGAAATGATTAACCTCAAAAACATTTTTTGCACCAGTATATCAGCAAATTCTTGTCCTAGCTAAATATTTTTTTGAACGAATTGGAAGGATAGAGGATTTGTTAGAAGCTTACCATTTTTTTCTTGCCAACAGAGATAACTCCCATGTCATCGACCTAAAAAGTTTTGCAACCAGTGGAAGAGAAGTGATTGATGAGAGAACCAGGGTCAATTTATAACCATTCCACGAAAGCCTGAGATAACAACACCAAGATGACTTGCAGCAGCAATGACTCAGTAAGGGAAACCAGTGTCAAAGCTTGTGCAAAACCATGAAGGTTCCTAGGGAGGAACTAGCAGAGAACTCGTCGAAAAGGCCGAAGGCCTATCAACCGGTCTTCCCACCTCAACCAGTTCTTAGACGATAAAAAATTGAAGAGGGTTTAGGGATGTACATTTTTTTTTAAGTTAGGGTTTACTTTTTACCCTTCTCCACCGTGAGGCTAGCTCGTGGCTTCTACTACATAAAATATTTTTATGGGTTTCTATATAATTTCGAATGGTTTGGTTAAACTTGCATTATAAACATTTGTTAATACATATTTCATAGTAAATCTTGGTAATTCAAATTTAGTCCTTAAATTATTGTTTCTAAGTATGCCTTTAGAATGTTGTATTTATGAAATTATAGTTCTAAAGTATGCATCAATAGGATCCATATAAAGATGTGGAACTTATAGTTATAGTTTAGGATAAAGCAAAATCCTTTTATATATTTTGCTTTGTATTTTATTTTAAATAAACATGGCACTATATAGAACTATGCAATAATTTTATCTACGATCCTAGATCTAGATGTTTAGATGTCTAGATATCATTGATTGTTAAAAACATGAAATGTTTAGTCTTTAGAACCATAGCAAACATACTATTTTTATAGTAATAAAGTTATGGGAAGGAATAGGTTTTGTAGAACCTTCACTAGTCAAAAGCTTTAAATTAAATGAGTACCCTAGCATTTGTTTTATTGTTGCCGAAATATAAATTCTCGATCCTGAAACTAGAAATAAAAAAGTTTACCTGTAAAAAGACCTGTAACAAGAATCATCATTTCACTACATTAGCTTCATTGAGCTAAGTAAGCCTTGGGCATAACCAAAAGTTTCTTCAGTAAACAAGAAAACAAACTTTAGTACCTTTCTTTCTCTAGTAGGTAAACAGTTGCTCTCAATACTTTACTTCTCCATTTATTTTACTTTATAGGTCGATCTTTGATGGCATTTCATTTGAATGATGTTAGTAAAGAATGTATTTATATCAATTGATAAAAAAAAATTTATAATATCTAGGTTTAGATCTTTTATAATGTTAACTGTTAGCAGTTAAGTTACTCTCTTAAGCGATGTTTTAAACATTAATTTTTTCAAAGAAAAATGTTAAATTTTTATGAAATTTTGTGAGTATTACATATGGTATTAGAGCCGGGTTCAGACACTAGGCCTGAAGTGGCTCAACTCACATAAACAAACAATAAATAAAATTCATGCATATTGATTTATTATTTTTGAAATGTTGTTATACAGGAAATTTTTCTGAACTAGAATTGCAGGTATGGAAGGACTTGAAGAGTATGCAGATGAAGGGTCCCCATTAAACAAGCAAAGTAATTCTAGAAAAGAACATGTTAAGGAAGAAATAAATAACAATTCCTCTGAAATATTACAAACTGTTAAGGAATTAAAAACTGAAATGGAAACAGTTAAAAAGGAGAACGAAAGATTTCTAAGAGCTCAAGAGGAGTTGAACCAGATACTGATGGAAACATTTCAGAGTGAAGGGAAGGATAAGCAGATAGGATCTGAAAATAATTCCCGCCAACATAAAATTAAATAGTCCAAACATTCTAAAATTGAAAGTAGTTTGTCCTCTGAAATTTATGGTGACTCACACCGGAAGAATCGCCAGTATTCTAGCGATATCAGTGAGGATAATTACCATTCTAGAAAAAGGAAATATAAGCACTATGAGAAAATTTATGGAGAATTTAAGAAGATAAAACCACCAAATTTCAACGGTGAAACAAAGAAAGGGGAGGAAGCCGAAGCATGGCTTTGCAAAATGAAGAAGTATTTCCAAATCTATAATTACTCCAATCAATTAAAAGCAAGAATGGCCATTTATAAATTAATTAGAAAAGCAGATATCTGGTGGCAGGATATAAAGTGAGTAAAAGGAATAAAGGAAAAGAATTTAAACTGGAGTACCTTTAAAAATACTTTAAAAAGAAGTTTATGTCGAAGTAGTATTATGACGAGCGAGCTAAAGAGTTTTATGATTTGAAGTTGGGAACTATGAATATGAAAAACAGTAAATTTTTAAGTTTACTACGTTATGTGCCTTACATTGTTGATGAGAAACCAAAGGTGCGACAGTTTCTGAGTTGTTTACCTTTTCACATTAAAGACATAATTGAATACGATAACCCTAAAACCCTTGAAGAGGCTATGCAAAAAGAAAATTTCTGCTATGAGCAGAACCGAAAAGGGGAAAACATACCAAACTAAAAATCCAAGAGGTCTAATAATTTTGAACATAAAAAGAATGGTTTCACACCTAATCGAAATTTTGGGAATAGTAATGCATGTAGTTTTCCTAATAAGAATTTTCAAGGAAATAAAGGTAACTCACAGCCAAACCTAATGGCCCTAGAAATAAAGAACCTGCTAATAATCATAGCAACTACGTTAAAAATAATGAACGTAAAGAACCGATAAAATGTTGGGATTGTAATGGACCTCACTACGCATCAGTCTGTCCTAACAGAAAGAATATTGTCAGCAACATTCATACGATGTAGGAAGAGATGACAGTTGGTGACTTGGAAAGGGGGATGCTCAAGATCAATGCGGCGCTGGAAAATAGGCAGGATGATTATCAAACTTCCATGGTGGAAGTAGAAGGTATGCTGAACCAAAAACCCATTTCTATCTTAATTGACCTAGGGGATATCCTGATTTATGTTTCTCATAGTTTAGTATAAAAATGTAAATTACCAGTAGAGAAATTTACCAAGTTATGGCTGGTTCAACTAGCTACACGAGCAAAAAGAAAAGTAATTAATTTTGTGAACAACTGTACTTTATTTATGAATCAGTTTGAAACTTTTGTAAAGTTAAATGTACTTCCATTAGGATCTTATGACATGTTAATTAGAATGGACTGGTTAGAACATCATAGAGTAGTCTTGGACTGTTTCGATAAAACTTTTACATGTGTAAATAATGAAGGAGAAACAGTAACTGTAATAGGAATTCCTAGGAAAACAACAATCAGACAAATTTCTGCCTTGCAACTAAAGAGGGTTGTTCGAAAAGGATGTAACTGAAGAACACATTAATAACGAATATATTAAACTAAAATTATAAGATATTACAATATTGAGGGGGTATTCGGATGTATGTCTAGAGGAAATTCTGGGACTGCTTCCAAAAAGGGAACTAGATTTCACTATTGAGTTGGTGACTGGTGCAGTGCCTAACTCAAAATATCCATACCAGATGAATATCTTAGAGCTTAATGAATTAAAATCACAATTAAAGGAATTGATTGATGAAAAGTATATAAGTCCAAGTGTGTCTCCTTGGGGAGCACCTGTCATCTTCGTTAAAAAGAAGGACGAAACTCTACGCTTATGCATTGATTACCATCAGATTAATAAAATGACCATTAAGAATAGATACCCATTGCCCCACATAGATGATCTCTTTTATGAGCTACGCGGAGCAATAGTATTTTCAAAGATTGATTTACGATCTGGTTATCAACAAGTCTGGATCAAAGATGAAGATATTTTTAAAACAACTTTTAGGACTAGATATGGTCATTATGAGTTTGTTGTTGTGCCATTTGGGCTCACTAATGCCCCGACTATCTTCATGTGTTTAATGAATAATGTATTACATAAATACCTCGATAAATTTGTAGTTGTATTTATTAATGATATTTTAATTTATTCTAAGACTCAATAAGAGCACGAGGAACACTTAAAAATTGCTTTACAAGTGTTAAGGGAACATCATATTTATGTTAAGTTCAATAAGTGTGACTTCTTTAAGGATAAAATACAATACTTGGGTCATGTAATAACTAAAGATGGGATCTCCTTTGATCCTGAAAGGATAAAATCAATTGAAAAATGGCTGGTCCCAAAGGACGTGACTGACGTGCGGACATTCATGGGGATCACCGGTTAGTATCCAAGATTCATTAAAGGATTCTCAAGAATCGCAAATCCCATAACTTCTTTATAGAAGAAGGGAAGGAAATTTTAGTGGAATAAAAAATGTGAAGAAATTTGTAAGAAATTAAAAACACTACTAACTACTGCACCAATTTTAAGAATTGTTGATTCTAACAAAGACTTTGTTGTATGCACTGATGCATGCAATGATCGTCTCAATGGGGTCTTAACTCAAGAAGCACATGTAATAGCATATGAGTCTAGGAAAATTAAAATTCATGAAAAAAATTATGCTACTTACGATTTAGAGTTGGCCGCCATGATACACACTTTAAAGATGTGGTGCCATCACTTGATTGAGAGAAAGTTTATGTTAATTATAGATAATAAGGGTTTAAAGTATCTGTTGGATCAACCAAATTTAAATGCAAGGCAAGCTAGGTGGTTAGCTTTCCTTAATGAGTATGATTTAGAGATCCAACGTATTAAGGGGAAATAAAATAAACTCGCTAATGCTTTAAGTACAAATGCAAGATTGAATTTTGTGGCAGAAATTAATACTTATAAAACAGATTTAGAATATCGGATCAAAGAAGGAATAAAATTGGATGAAAATTATCAGAATCACAATCTAAAGTGGCAGAAAATGTAACTGAAGTTTTAAGTACAGTTTACAGTCTAAATGAAAAAGGGTTAATACTTTACAAAAATAGGTTGTATATACATAATGTACCTAAAATTAAGCTATTGGTTTTAAATGAAATAAGACTCCCTACTCGAGACATCCTAGCTATCAAAAGATAATAACCATGTTGCGGAAATATTATTTTTGGCGGAATATGAAGAATGAGTTGGCATAATATATTGCTAGGTGTTTTGAATGTCAACAGGTGAATACTAAACATCAACATCCAGCTGGTTTATTACAACCATTACCCATCCCTAGCTGGAAATGGGAAATAATCAGTCTTGATTTTATTATAGATTTTCCTAGAAATCAGAATCATAATGATTCGATAATGGTAGTCATTGACAAAATTAGTGAAGCAGCTCATTTTATATCAGTAAAGACCACTCATAAGGCTTCTAATATTGCTGAAATATTTATGAAACAAATATTTCGTTTACATTGGATACTGAAAGTTACAATTTTTGATAGAGACCCTAAGTTTACAGGAAATTTCTGGAAATCTCTATTTAAAGGATTGAATACTACCTTAAATTTTAGTACATCTTTTCATCCGTAGATGGATGGACAGACTGAAAGGGTAAATAAAATATTGGAAGATATGGTAAGGATGTATGTTAGATAACAACCAAGTAAATGGGAGGACTACTTACACTTGGTTGAGTTTGCATATAACAACCACTACCAAGCTTCAACAAAATACAACCCATTTGAAATTATGTATGGCAGAAAATGCAATACTCCCATCTCATGGAGTAACATAGTTGATAGGTTAGTACTAGGACCTGAGCTATTAAAGAAAATGGAGTTAATTGTGAAGCAGGTGGAAGGTTATTTAAAGGTTGCACAAGATAGGCAAAATAGTCAAGCAGATCTTAAACGAACTCAAAAAGAGTTCCACGTGGGTGAACATGTTTTCATAAAGGTAAGGCCTAAAAAAAGTTCTTTAAAGTTAGGAAGTTGTGCTAAGTGAGCACCCATGTATTGCAAACCTTTTGAAATATTGTCTAGAATGGGATAGGTGGCATACCAACTGGCTTTACCACCAAATCTAAAAGTTCATAATGTTTTCATATCTATATTTTAAAAAGATATGTACATGATGCTACTCATGTTATAAATTGGAATGATGTGTAGGTGGAACCCGAAGGATATTTTCTAGTGGAACAGGATTGTATCCTCAACAAGAGGGAGATCTTGCTTCGGAATCGGACCATTGGCAAAGTGAAGGTGCAATGGAAGCACCTTAGTCCAGAAGAAGCAAAGTGGGAATTGGAGAGACATATGCGGGAAGCATATCCAATTTTGTTCCAGGGCAGCTCTGAGGATGATGAATAAAATGACATCGAGGATGATATTATATTTAATGGGGTCTGTATGTCACATACCCCAAATTGAAAAAGCATTTTATGTTTAAGAAGACATTATACTTTAATTTTATTATAAAGTTTGTAATTATTGACCAAGTGGGGTTAAAGATGATTGTAATTAATTATGCCGAATATTTTATTAATTAATAAATAAAAGATGAGACACCAGCTTAAGGAGGCTATTAAATGAGTGTTTACTGGTCACTAGGTGGAATTGACTAGGGTGAGAGCACATTGACACTTGGCAACATCCTCAAACCACTTCTAGTTGTTGCAGGAGGCAACTTCCCTATTTGTGTGGTCATGTTCCCCAAGAAAGGGGAACAAGAACAGGGGGATCATTAAGTGAGAAACTGACCCAAAATACCTAGGCATGCTTATAATTACCCATTGAATTTAGTAAGGGATGTTTAATCTTTACTCGTGAAATTTCGGAAGTGAAATGTGTGCACAAGATATTCGATGGATAGGAAAGGCAGAAGTGTTTGGAGTGTGAAAGTTGCTTTACTGAACTAGTGCAACTGTTTTGCTAAGTTTTTACTACATAAGGCTGAAGTATTATTGTTGAATACTCTCTGGAGCTGCAGGGGTTTCATATCTCATTCTTTCACCCAATGTTTTCAACCAGGTAGACCAGTGGATAGGCTCGGGGGTCCCAAGACTAGCGGCTAAGTTGTCTTTAGGAATTGGTTGGGAGGAACGGGCTTCTTAGGCTGTTATCTCCTCTACAAGTTCAAAGGTTTGAAATTTTATTTTATTATCTTATGCAATTGTAAGTATTGTAAACCATTTTTTATTTCAAAAAGTTATTGATTTAAGTTATGGAATGAATGTCTAGGGTTAGATTTAAATTAATTAATGAATGTATTACCTGTCTGTGTTTTTCCACTCATCTTAAGATGAAGTACTCTACTACAATAGGTGTTTAGATGAATGAATTTACATTAAGTAAAAGATAGGTTGTAATATTTTAACTGTTAGTTGAATTTATAAATAATAGTAAAATATTTGAACTATTAGAATGATTTTCATTTATACTTATCAATTTTTATTGAATACTGAACTGAATTTAAAGAATAGATTTTATTACATATTTGGTCACTATGTTAAATATAACATGATACTAATTCCTTTCCACAGGTTTTTAATATATATCTATATATATTTATAATCTACTATAGAGTAGGAATATTTATATAGTTATAATCTATTACGGAGTAGTAAATATCTATATAATCTACTACATAATAGTGATTCTAAGTTAAGTAATAAACAAGACATTACATTATTAAAACATAATTAATCCACTTCATCAAGAAACTTTAATTATGTATGTTGAATAGTCAAGAGACTGAAAATGTTTAAGATAAGGATACCTTTTTCCATAATCTAAACCACTTGAAAATCATTAATAAACTAAGATGTAAACAATCGAAATCAAACTTAATATTATTACTGATATTTTTGTTGTTGTCTTCCAATTCTAAAATCACTACTATAAATTTAAGAATAGTTGCTTACACAAGCAAAAAAAAGTCAAAAGGATGACCTGTTTATCAAAATTTTAATTTAAAAAAAAAATCTAAATTAATCCTTAACAAATATAGTTTATAAATGACTTTCCAAATTACTTTACTCTCTGCCTTTTTGGCATGAACCCCCTTTCACTATCGGAAAGATTTGACAAACAGTTTTGTCTTCGTGTCAAGAAAATCTATCGTTTTTACATTTACCAAACTGTTTATAATTGAAATTTATAGAATATATAACTTATACAGTCTATCTTGAAAACCTTAAATTAAATCGTTTGCAAAAATATTTATAAATTATTTTAATAACAAATTTACTTATCATATAAAATCTTTAAGAAAAAACCCAGGAATGTTCTCTATAAAAGAGTTTTGTTTAAAACAATTTCTTTTCCATACATTTTACCCTCATAAAAGCCCCCAAAAAATATATAATCCTCATTTTATCATTTCATCTTTCAATTTTGGAAATGTAAGTAAAAATTTAAAAAAAAATAGAGCCATCTCTTTACCCTCTTTCAAAAACATCAAGCTAAGGGGTTTCTCATTTTAAAAACCCTATGACTTTTAAAATTACAAACCTAACCTAATCTATTGTAACCTAGCTTAATATATATAATGTGATACAACTTCTTACAAGTAACAAAATAACCAAATACAGTCACGGCCTTTGAAAATATTTCCATCTCTGTTTTTAAGCGCTTCCTTTCAGCAATGACAACAGAACCCCACACATCACTGAAGAAGGAACCTCAGGTTGTGAAGCCAAGGCTTACCCGGGGTTTGTTGTGGTAGCACCTATAACTTGAACCCCATTTGATCACAAGTATTTTTTCCTACCTCGAGTTGCGTGTCAAAGGGTATGTACCTACAACAGTTTTTTGTTGAACAAACAACATCAGTTAGTTTTTAAAACCTTGAATATCTTTTATAAAGAGTTAAGATTCACTAGAAAAAAGGAAGATATTTTCACGTGGTATTTATAGAAACCCCCCCCCCTTCCACTTGGGTTGTGCTTAAAAACCTTTCAAAGGAAAATCTGGTCAATGACCAAAACATGAGAAGCCTTTAATCTCAGTCTACAGCGAGAAGATAGAAATGATTAACCTGCACAATGTTTTTTGCACTAGTATATTAGCAAATGCTTGTCCCTCCTAAATAAGTTTTTGAACAAATTGGAAGGATAAAGGGTTTGTTAGAAGCTTACCATTTTTTTCTTGCCAACAGAGATAACTCCCACACCGTCGACCTACAAATTTTTGCAACTAGTGGAAGAGAAGTGATTGATGAGAGAACCAGGTTCAATTTATAACCATTCCATGAAATCCTAAGATAATAACACCAAGATGACTTGCAACAGCAACGACTCAGTAAGGGAAACCTGTGTCAAAGCCCGTGGAAAACCATGAAGGTTCCTAGGGAGGAACTAGTAGAGAAGACTCCAAAAATGCCGAAGGCCTGTTGGCGGGTCTTCCTACCTCACCCAGTTCTTAGACGATAAAAAAATGACGAGGATTTAGGGCTGCACAGTTTTTTTAAATTAGGGTTTAATTTTTACCCTTCTCCACTATGAGGCTACCACGTGGCTTCCACTACATAAAATAATTTTATGGGTTTCGATATAGTTCCGAATGGTTTGGTTACACCTTCATTATAAACCTTTGTTAATACATATTTCATAGTAAATCTTGGTATTTCAAATTTAGTCCTTAAATTATTGTTTCTAAGTATGCCTTTAGAATGTTGTATTTATGGAATTATAGTTCTAAAGTATGCATAGATAGGATCCATATAAATATGTGGAACTTATAGTTATAGTTTAGGATAAAGAAAAATCCTTTTATATATTTTGCTTTGTATTTTTTTAAAAATAAACATGCCACTATATAGAACTATGCAATAATTTTATCTACGAACCTAAATATAGATGTTTAGATGTAGATATCATTGACTATTAAAAACATGACAAGTCTAGTCTTCATAACCATAGCAAAAATACTATCTTTATAGTAATAAAGTTATGGAAAGGAATAGGTTTTGTAGTACCTTCACTAATCAAAAGCTTTAAATTAAATGAGTACCCTAGCATTTGTTTTATTGTTGTCGAAGTATAAAATCTCGATCTTGAAATTGGAATTAAAAAGTTTACCTGTAAAAAGACCTGTAACAAGAATCATCATTTCACTGCATTAGCTTCATTGAGCTAAGTAAGCCTCGGGCATAACTAGAAGTTCCTTCAGTAAACAAGAAAACAAACTTTAGTACCTTTCTTTCTCTAGTAGGTAAACAGTTGCTCTCAATACTTTACTTCTCGAGTTATTTTACTTTATAGGTCGATCTTTCATGACATTTATTTTGAATGTTGTTAGTAAAGAATGTATTTATATAAATTGATAAAATATTTTGTTATAATATCTAGGTTTAGATCTTTTAGAATGTTAAATGTTAGCAGTTAAGTTACTCTCTTAAGCGATGTTTTAAACATTAATTGCCGCAAATAAAAATTTTAAATTTTTACAAAATTTTGGGAGTATTACAAGCACACCACTACTTGCAAGAAGTTTTCCTCCCTTCAAGTTGTTGAGTATGCTATGTCCAGCTAACGTGGCTCGATGACGAGCCACACGACTGTGTTGGGGGCCTATTGGCAAGGGGTTGGAGATAAGTGAGTTGCGCAGCATCAAGGATGCTGCTCATACTCACACGATGCCGTGCAAGACAAAGATGGTGCAATAGGCAGAAAAGAGTCCACTTTCTATGTTTTCATGTCACTATTTGTACTTATTGACCATTTCTTTGGAATATTGGTCCTTAGTGGTTAAATTAGTTAGAAGTTAATTAGAAGTAGACTTTGAATGTAAAGGCGCAAGCCTATAAATAGAATAAATATGCATGTAAAAAGATATAACAATGCAGATTTAGAGAGTGAATACTGGGGTTTTATGGATCACTGTCTGTTTTTTATCTGTGATTCGTTCTACGGAAATAATATAATCTGATGTGGGTTGATCTGAACTCGAGGTTACATTTTTACCTTTTTCTTTTTTTACACTGCTGTGATTCTGATGAGAAATGCTGAATGAATGGATTTGCATATGAATGGGTAGTGCAATGATTTCTGCTTATGGATACTGTCATCATTTAGATTTGTTTCCCCACTAGTATATTTGGTGAAATGACAAATATTGTGACATACTGAATGGTTCTATTTTTAGCATGCAAGTAGAGTAGATCTAGGAATCGAGCTAATGAATGTTTGATGCCCCAAACCCTCCTCTATACTACGGAAAATTGGTTTCGACTACTCTCCCTTAAACGTCTCGGGTGAGACCTCATCCGCTTTGCGGGTGTTGCTGGACAGGGTAAAACCTGTCTGGGTCGATGTTCAAGGAGATCGCTAAGTGTTGAGCACCAACAGAGTGGAACCCCTGTCGACTGGGTTTTGTTGGTTCGGGATTGCGCCAACAAAAAATAACTTGATTTTGATCTTTAGTTATTAGGAATCCTCACGCTACATTTTTCAAGCTAAAGTAGTTTTTGTACCATCTTTAATTTCATGCAAATAGTACAATTTATTATATTATTTTTAGCAAAACTACCACGTGAAAAAAAATGCACTTAATTTTAAAAAAAAATAGTATTAACAAAAGTAATGTATAATGCCATAATCAAATTTTTTCATTTCAATATTACAAATATATAGTACAATTGGTGCTTCTACCTCATGGAGATATTTTTTCTTGATTCTATCACCTTACATAGTGGCTAGGATAGGTAATCTTATCCAAATCACTTAATCACCATTTAGGATAAATTACTATTATGTTAAATCATAAATACAAATAAATGTGACAATTAAATTATTTTTATACCTGCTCAGGCAGGTATATTGTAATCGATCACAAGTCAAACTCCTTTGACTTTGGTATTAGTTGGTGTCTTTTGAGACAGCTATAAATAATTAAAACCTGTTTTGCAAAGTATGACTTAGAGGTTTGTAAAATATTTTTTTTAATTTTGTTAAAAAACTATTTTTGTAAACAGCTGATTGGTGGATAGAAGATGATGTCAGGTTTGGGATTTGGTATCTAGATTTGAGTTGACATGTGGCAAGATGACGTCATAACAATAAAATTAAAAAAATTAAAAATTATATCCTGCCGGTGCAGCTGGAAAAGCTCCATGGGAATGCAGTAGCATGGCTCTGGACTCGTCTCAGAATAATCAAAAATCGTTTACTAAATCTTTGATGGGAATTGGCCAGGGTATGATGACTGGCATTTTGGAAGATCCATTTTTGGCTTCCAGGCTTCAACAGCAACTGTCAAACGAGAATTTATTAGGACCGTGTGAGAGCACAAGATCCATGGCATTACAGCTGGGCACAGCAGGGGGATGCAAGCCTTTCGCAGTTGTTAGCAGGCACCGGTGGCCCTGGACTTTTGGTAGTAGTTAGGTCCCCTTTGTCTGGCTCTGCTGTTGCTGCTGCTGCTGCGGATACGATTACTATTCAATCCCCTATGCAATCCTGGCGGCCACCTTACGTCGGCCTGAATCCCCTCAGCCTAGGTCAAGGTAGGGTCGATACAGCTCGGCTTCTAGGGAAGAGATTGAGGGATGACCAAGCAAGGCCGACTAATACGGTAATGAAAATTTCGCTTATAATCTTTTAAATTCTGCATTCTGTAAATTTTTATGTTGAAAAATGTAATATTTTAACTGGGTAGGGCCTCTTTACAAATTTTGGAGTAGCTGTTGGATCAAATAATGAACAGGAAGGGCAACAGAGCACTTATGAATTAGTGCTTGCTCAGCCGCAACCTCAATATTTATCTCCACCGGGAGCTGTGGCAGCACCAGCACGCCCTCGAGCAAGGGCCATGCATGGTCAAGCGACAGATCCACATAGTATTGCCGAAAGAGTAAGCTTATTTTCACTTCCATATATGCTAAACATATTGATCATTGCTACAATTTCCCAGAGTATTTGTTATTTCTTGATTTAAACAAGGCATTTTGTTTATGTGCAATATTAAAGCCAAACTGACTAGACTCATTTGAACGTGTTTCCAACAACGCCGAGAAAGAATTGCAGAAAGAATGAAGGCATTGCAGGAGTTGGTTCCAATCTGTAATAAGGTGATTTTTTGGTTAAGTGGTTTATGATAACAGATAAGCTTTCATTTAACCTTATTAGACCAATGGGCCAGTTCATAACCTGATTTCTATACCAATTTTTATATCCTCATAATCTTTAAATCTTTATAACAGGAGTGGTAGTGGTCAAGATTATTTTTTTTGTATGTTTGTTGCTCTTGTTGCCCAGGAGTGGTAGCGGTTGATTATCTTTTCTATATGTTTGTTAGCTCTTGTTGCCCAGGAGTGGCAGTGGTTGATTACTTTTTTCTGTATGTTTGTTTCTCTTGTTGCCCAGCTTTTCTCTTGAGTACTCCATGCTACCCCTTTCACATATTTTTATGAGAAATGCCCATTACTATATCCGTGAGTATCCATTACTATATATGTAAGTATTCATGGTATCCTTTCACATAATTTAGTGGTTTACTTTCTTGCTAAGTGTCCATTCATATCTGACAAACCTAACACACCAAGTACCAGTTTCACATACCTTCTGACAAGCCTAACACACCAAGTACCAGTTTCACATACCTTCTTAAGAAATCTCTGGCCATATGATTAGATAACTATCCAAGTTCCAACACACCTTGAAATTGCTTCCAAGACATATTATTGTTTCTAAAACATAAACATGTCTCTCTATGGTATAGTTGCTTAGAAAATGATACTGTTGACCAAACCCTATTAAATGTGGCTTCCTAGTTCTTTCCTAGACCTGACCTCTTCATTCTACCCGAACGTAATATTTAGCGGGCAAATCTATATTGAAAGTTGCAGGATGTTCTTTGGTTAGAGATTAAATCTTCACATTGGTTATTTGAATTCTATTTTGGTTGTTTTAAGTATTATAATTCATTAGATTAAATCTTCAAATTGGTTATTTGAATACTATTTTTGTTGTTTTAAGTATAACAATTAGTATTTTCTAATCAATACAAGTACTTAAGTTAATTTTGCTGCATCAATGCAGCAGGTAGCGTATGAATACAGTTTTAGCGTACTAGTTCTTATCCTCAAATTGTAATCAAGTTTTGGGATAATATTGTTTGAATATGCTGTCAATTATTCATGTACAAGAAGAATGGACATTGGAAATGTTGTTATGCAGACCGACAAGGCGGCTATGCTGGACGAAATAATTGACTACGTAAAGCTTCTGCAGTTGGAAGTGAAGGTAATGTATCTTTTAATTTGGAACTTTAAGCTTGCAGGAATAGGGCTAGGCTAACAACTATTCTCCCAATTACTGAGTACAGTCGCGATTCACAGGTCCTAAGCATGAGTAGACTTGAGTAGACTTGGTGGCACAGGAGCAGGTGGTCCACTTGTAGCAGATATCTCTGCAGATGTAATAATCATGTCATTAGTTATGATTAAGTATTAATTTTAGTTTCCTCACTCGTACCATCAATGTGTATCAGCATTTCAAATTGGAGAATGAAGGTTAATAGAAATTTAATGAAATGTCAGGCTTCAAACAGCATGCGACTTAGCAGAATCAAGAAGGGCCATGAGAATATTTGTAGAGATGACGAGGGATTGTCAATAACAGAAGAAGAGGTAGAAAAACTGATGGATGAGAACATGGGGTCAGCAATGCAGTATCTACAAACTAAAGAGCTATGCCTCATCCCTCTATCAATTGCAATGACAATATCTAGTAGATCAACCATCCAGCCTAACGCCCTTGTGATAAGTCCAAGCCCTTGTGCATCGAATCGAGTTATCAATTCAATACATCCGGCCAGTGAGAGCAAAAGCAGGAGCAAGGAGGGAACAGCATGATAGGCAGTCAAAGCCCACGAGGGGCCACTGCCTGCAGTAGCGCACTTACTTGGACTAACAAACTTTATTATGATTAAAACGACAAGTACTTGGTCCTCGAATACAATATTGCACGGTCACCGCCATTCTTTTTAATCTCGAAAGCTGTAAGCAAAGGTAAGCTCCCATAATATTTTTCTATTCATGTTGGCTGCAAGCATTTTCCTTTATCCAACATTTGAGCATAATTTTGTTTTGTATGCTCAATCCATGGGCTGCTTTGCCAATTTTTGTTATATAAAGGGTTCCTGTATCTGGCATTTCCATAAAGAATATCAATTGCTTTTTACAGCTTTTTATTATTTATTTTCCAAAGTTAAATTATATGCTGTCTCAACCGCGTGGAGAGCTCTGACGAACATTATTTTATATATACTGAGTATTTCCTGCTTGACAGGTAGGGCTTCTTATATATACACTGAGTATGGCTCGCTTGACAAAGTAAGGATTTTGACATCATATTATTTCATCGCATAAAATCACGACTTGTTGACGTTATTGCTGAGCTCATTTTTAACGTTACAGTAATTGTTATTAGCTTTTGGCAGCCCAAGCTGCAAATACTATTTCCAAAATTATCAATATTGTGAAAATAACGGATCTCCGCCTTGTGTACATACATATAATGTGTCAAATACAACTGTCTCCGCCTTCCGTACATACATATAATGTGTTTCACACACACAAGTGTTTATGTAAATTTGTGCATATAATGGGTTTCATGAAAATGTTGTAATACTGATAATGATAACAAGGCAAATACTCTCTTAGTTTAATATTTATTAAATAAAATTGTTCATTTAATATTTATTAAATAAAAGAGTTTACTATGTTTCCTGGTTTTGTATAGTAAAATTTAAAATTGTTTCTAACTTTTTAATTGTTTAATACAAATAAACAAAGCATTACTATATATAGTAATGCTTTGTTTATTTCCTTTACGACTCATTGCTATATATAGTAATATATAGTAATTTATAGTAATGCTTTATTCTTGGAAAATCCATTATTCAAAATATTTAACTAAAAAATATTTTTTTCCAATTTAAAATAATTAAATTTATTTT
>LPNX010354973.1:181295-210961 GCA_001517045.1 Pseudotsuga menziesii
ATTGTTATTATCATCCGTAGGTTAACATTACATATTTTCCAAATCCATACAAGAAATCCTGATGGAGAAAAAGAAACCATCCAACAATGCAATCACTATAAAGTTTAGATCGTCCTTTGATAATAACGAAAAAAAATTTAAGATATAAAATAATCATTTTTTTGGTTTTTTTCAATAACATATTAATGCATCCAAATATGTACTAAATTCAAACAAGAGACATGCACGAAATTGAAAACAACATGCAACATATCAAATGAAAAATTTCAAACGCAACACTTTTAAATGAAACATGCACGCAACATGCAAGCAAGAAGAAATAAAATGAAACATTTTAAATAAAATATTCCAAAATGAAGCATGGAAGCGACATGAAAACAATAAAACTCCAAAAAACCCAAGGGAAAATCCTAGAAAAAAAAAATTAAAAAGATAAGAAAAAAACCAAGAAAACTTGACTCTTGAAATTTGATTTTTTTCCTTAGTCATGTTGGCATGAAAGGGAAAACAAATAGATATGGATGTGAATTTCAATGTGATATCAACAACCTATAACTCTTGTTGGAAAACAAGGGAGTCCATGCATCATGAAAGAGAAAATTACTTCAAAACACAAGCAAATTTGTTTTTTTAAGGATATAAAATTGTTTTTCTCTTTGGTCACTATTATTGGTATGGAAGGGGAGAATAGATTGAGATGGGTGTGAATTTTAAGATTATGTCAATAACCTATCACTCTTATTGGGAAAACAAGGGAGGCCATGTATCCCAAGGCCAACAGAAATACTTCAAAACACAAGCAAAATTACTCTCATTTTCTTTAATTTTTCCCCAACCAAAAATGGAGAATGGATAAATAGAATTGAATCTTAACAATAATGAAAATATTTTGATGATAAAGTCAAAATGAATGTAATGGATTATTATTATTATTGAATAATTAAAAGACTAAGAGGAAACATAACTGAAGTAGTTGTTGAAAGAGTGTTTGCTGACTCATAAGGCCCGGAAATGGCGAAAGGTGCTGAGTGAGAACTCAAGTGATACAGGAGGCATATTTCCAAAAATTAGGTCAAGACTCCTTGTAGATTGATAAAGAGAAAGAGACTCATAAATGACAAAGTCCTAGGAAAAATAGTATAAAATAGTATGTCCATCGAATAAGCAGGAGGTTGGTGATGGATGGGGAAATGATCTGTTGATGCAAAGAAATGATGCATTGATTGGATTTTTTCTTTGTGGTTCAACAAATAGGATTGTGGGTTTTGGAAAAAGTAAGACTTGGTTGCTCTACGATTTTCTTGGGAGGAATGACACCTTTAGTTATGTTGTTGGAAATTCTCACCTCCTGCGGACAGAAGTTTTCTCCCTAGCTTGAATCCTTCATAGCCAGAACAAATGAGTGATAACAAGAAACAACACTTTCCCTAGAATTGATAGATGTCTGGAATTATTCTTTTACCTATGATGTAGTATGATGTATCAACCTTATATGGTGCTATATCTCCACATATCTACCTGCAATAAACACATCAAAATAACATACAAGATTAAAAGTACCAGAAAATGATCTACAACTCTATATCAATGACTAAGGAATCTAATAACAAAATGAGTGATCATAACAAAACACATCTTATGGGAAAGAAACTCTTTATTGCATAATAAAATGGAAAAGAGAGATTAGGGATTAGGGTGCCATGAAGCTTTCCTCTGAGAAGCTTTGTGAATATTTTATTTTTCCTTTTGAAACTAGAGCATCGCTCTTTCACTATGGAGATAGAGCGTTACCAGGGTGGAACCGCTTATTGATCAAAGGGTTTAGGTGGTGGAACCTCTTATTGTCAATTCACAAGAAGCATTGTTGAAGAGGGTAACACTTATTGCATAAATGGAGAAGCAGTCGTGGAATCAAGTATGGAAATAAGAGTCCTAGCCGGGGTCTAACTTCATCACTTGAGGAATTGAGGCAATTTCTATTGTTTCATTTCTCAGTACATGGTGGTGACGAGAATTATGTGTAACAAGTTCTGTTTTCCCAATAGTGGTGATAGGTTCCTTTCTAAATTTAATAACTATTTAGTACTGATAATCATAGTCTTAGAGTAGATGTGAATTCTAAATGCATTTTAAGCTGAACAATTATACTATGCAATTGTTTTAAATCCTTTTATCTCTTTCATTAATATAATCTTAGTATAAGCTGTTATTTATTTATAGTATATAGGAAATCACAGATCTTATCTATATTCTAAATATGTATTGATATATTTACCAATGTATTATAAATGTATGTATATCATAGTAATAAAACAGATCTAAGTAAGTATAAACTAATCACATTCCTCTAGGAGCTGAAGGATTCTACATGGAGTGTATCTCTTTTTAAGTCAATACACAAATATTATATATATTTAAACCTAGTCTATGTTTGGGCTTCCATACCCAGATTAGGGAAAATATAAAATTAGTAACAAATAAATGAACTGAACGAATGTATTACAATGTACCAACTGAGTATTCAGTTAACCAGACCAATTCCCAAACTGTAGACCTGATTTTACGAACTAGCGGTAAGAACATCGATTGAAACATAAAATGAGATTTATCCACAAATCAAAACAAATAGTAAGATCTACAAAAAACATCCACATGATTTAAGCACATAATTGAATACAAATGCACAATCCTTGTTTTCGGGTTTCCATAACCAAACATAAGTGGATCTTGCTTAAGAAAAAAAAAAATAGATCCACGATATAAAATTAAGCACATATTTTTCGATTAATTTCCAAGCTTCAAAATTGTAGGCACAATGAAATCAATGATAAATATACACTAAACATTGCCGTCGGGTCAATATTTTCCCTTAAATCGAATCTACAAATTGGTTCTTAACACAAACATTATAGAACACTAAAAAAATTGATTTTGGTCATGGAACCAAAACACAAAAAAAACTACTGTAAAAATCAACACATCATGAGTGTTGAAGCTACAAATCCCTCATAAGAAACCAATACATCTAAGTACAGATCCCATAAGAGATTTAAATCAAAACTTATCTTAAGAATTTTCATAGTGGTTGTAAATCCTTATGCCTCCATAGGAACCACGAACCAAAGAAAACGGAAAACTAGTTTAACCATGAATCCAAACAAGAGTCATACATTGTAATGATATTTGTCAATCCAGATGTATAGTCAATGAGCCATGCCATGATGGTGTTCAGATGCACAAGATCTGGTGGCGTTAGTATAACGTTAATAACCAAAAATCATATATGCATTCTTCCTATTTAGTAGAGTTTGAGGAAATCCCTCACCTCTAGACAAAGACGAAGGCTTGAGAGGAGTTGACCATGTCGCTGCTCTTTCTAGACCATACTTAATGACCTACATTCACATGCAAAAAATGTTAATTTGTGCATTATTAAAATTTTAATCCTATTAAACTATAAAGAAATATCCAATTGCAAATATTACCTGCATTCCGAGTTTGGCTCATGGAGGTGAAGCAAGATTTTTTTCAAATCTTTCATGCATACCCTGACTTCACCTGTCAACAAAATGACAGAGTCATTGTAACTCCATATTTTTTATAAATGAAAATCTTATCAAAAAACAATCAGAGAGGAATAATAAATTACCTCGTTAAATCTCATAGAGGGCCAAGGGTCACCTCCTCATAGATCTTCCTTCCTCCTCTACATGCACAACAACATAAGCATTTAAGTCAAACTAATATCTAACTAATAAAGATTTAAAATTGAAATGATAGAGTAACATGGAATAAATTATTCCTTCCCTATTTACTTAAGACTTCCAAGCTGCAAAGCTTATGCTGGACTTGAAAAAAGGTTACTGGGTTCCCTTTTTACCACACGATGAGATAAGAAAGGCTGAAGTTGTAATGGCAGCCACATTCACCATTAGTCCACTCATAAACCTACAAAACAATTCAAGATTACAGAGTAGACTCCAAACATCCCTAAACACACCATGAAGGGGAAATTCTGCTACAGCATAGCCATGGAGCGGTTGAGCAACATAAACAAAAATCTAACAGACTAGATGAATGCAACAAAGATCCTCACAAGAACACAAAGCCACATTTAACCCTATGAAAAAACCATTGGTCCAAATCTTGACAAGTGGAATATCGAGATCTACCTTGGGCCATAAAGAATGTGTTAAGCCAAGTCCTTAAATGTTCTTGGATGTGTTGTCAACTCGCAACCAGGACTAAGGCATTAAATTTTATTACAAACCATTGCAACTTTCATCACTAGCATTCACTTATGTCTCCAACATATAACTTTATATCAAACCTTATAAATTATCATTCCACGATATGTAAGCCCATGAGCTAGGGACTTAAACCATGGATTAATTCATTGCAAGATTCATTATAGTTTAGCATACTTTCATCAAGCCTTTAAACATTTACAGAACCATTGTTTTCAATGAGATGTCGTATGAGGGGTGGGTTTAACACAAGCTAGGAATAAACCATAGGTTTAGTATTATGTCTAAGTAACCAAAACTTTAATAAACTCAAAAGTCTTAAACATCACCTTGGCGAGGCCGCGACCAAGTCATTGCTACAAATGGATCCCATGCCAAATGAAGAACTCAACCTATCATCCAACCATTTACATGTCACGTTAAAATTATTCATGCATGTGAATAAAAATATGTTACAATGAATATAAATGTGCTACAACCAATATATACATGTTAGGACAAGGATGATTTATTAAATTGTAAACCATTTTATTTATTTTTTATGGAAATTAGTGGTTTGTGAAAGAATGGTATTAGAGAATGGTTACAACACTTGGTTTGAATGATCCCAACACTGAAATTGATAGAAACAAAAAACTAATTGTATTTGCTATGGTTTGATTCTCTTGCAAATAGGAAGAGGAGAATAACCTTGTTTTGTAGGAATCATTGCAAATGTGGGAATGTCTACAGAGGAAGAATAATTTCCCAAGTATCCAATAATCAATGAAGAAGGTAACATTAGATATGGGTAAATATGGGTAAATCTAAATGAAAGTGGGAATCATAATCCATCTGAACCCCAAAAAACAGTAAAAGAATTAAGGGTAAAACTAAAATGAGTCAAAGAAGACAATGAATGTATCTTAAAAGCACATGAAGAGTTAAATAATATTATGTTGTCTAAACTGCATAGTAATGAAAACGAGAAAAATAAAGAACCCAAACATAACATGGAAACAACTACACCTTACAAATGTAAGGTAAGAAAACTAGAATTTTCTAAACATGAGACTGAATCTTCAAGTGAAGAATCAGCTAAACATAATACTGAAAATATAAATATTCTAGTGAAAGTAGTGATAGTAACCAGAAGAAAAAGAAATACAAACCATATGAATAAATTACTGGTAAATTCAAGAAGATCAAACCTCTTATGTTTAAGGGAGAAATCGAAAAAAGGAGAAGAAGCAGAAGCTTCGTTACGTAGAATGAAAAAATATTTCTAGATTTATAACTATTTTGATGAACTAAAAGAAAAAATGGAAATATATAACTTAATAGGAAAAACTGATATCTGGTGGCAAGACATAAAGAAAGTAAAGGAAATAAAATAATGTTATGTAACATGCAAAATATTTCAGAAATATTTTAAGCAAAAATATTTATCAAAACAGTATTACGAAGAAATTTTCAGATTGCACAGTATACATAATGTGGTCATCTCCGAAGAGATGCAAAATTTATATAAAATTTTTGGAAAGCTTTATTTAAAGGAGTAGGCATAGAACTAAATTTTAGCATTGCATATCATCCGCAAACCGACGGGCCAACTGAAAGAGTAACTCATATTTTAGAAGACATGCTTAGAATGTATGTAATGGATAAACGAGGTAAGTAGGAAGATTACTTGTGCTTAGTAGCATTTGCATATAATAAACATTTCCATGTTTAAGTTGGATTAAGTCCATTTGAAATTATGTATGGCTAAAAGTGCAACACTCTGATTTCTTGGAGCAGTCCAATTGACAAATTAATGTTAGGACATGAATTATTAAAATATATGGAACTAATAGTGAAAGATGTACAACATAATTTGAAGGTTTCCCAAGATAGGAAAAAGAGTTATGCCGACTATAGAGAACTCCACGAGATTTCCAGGTAGATAAACATGTTTATGTAAAGGTAAAACCCAATAAAATCTCCCTAAGGTTGGGAAAATATTCAAAATTGGTGCCTAGATATTTGTGCCCTTTGAAAATTTGGGAACAATTGGAGCGGTGCCATACCAGCTAGCATTATCTCCTACAATAAAATTACATAACGTTTTTCATGTTTCAATTTAAAGAAATGTGTTCATGATGCTACTCACGTGATTGAATGGAATTTTATACACGTGGAACCCGAAGGAGAGTCTCAATTGGAACCAGGACGTATTCTCGAGAGGAGAGAAGTTTTAGTCCAATACCCTGCCATCAGACAAATCAAGGTGTGATTGAAGCACCTTAGTCTAGAGGAACCCACTTGGGAACTAGAAAGCAATATGCAATAGGCATATCGAGATTTATTTTAGGATGAAATAATCAAGGAATGAGACACATAAATAGTAACATCAAGGATGATGTTATACTTTAAGGGGGGTTGTATGTAATACACCAAAACAATTGTTAATTATTTATTATTTGGAATTTTTTTATATATATATTGACAATAAAGTCAAAATGAACATAAGACATTATTATTATTATTGAATAATTAAAAGACTGAGAGGAAACATAATTGAAGTAGCTATTGAAAGAGTGTTTGTTGAACCAAAGGGGAAATTACAAATGATGAAAGTTGTTGAGTGAGAACTCAAGTGATGAAGGAGACATCTTCCCCAAAATCAAGTCAAGACTCCTTGTGCTGTGGTAAAGAGAAGGAGGCTCATAAATGACCAAATCTTAGGAAAAAGAAAATAAAATAATGTGTCCATCGAATAAGAATGAGGTAGGCAATGGATGGGGAAATGATCTGTTGATGCAAAAAAATGGCGCATTGATCAGATTTTGTCCTTATGGTTCAACAAATAGGCTCAAGGTTTCAGGAGAAACTAAGACACGGTTTCTTTAGGATTTGGTTGGCAGGTATGACATCTTCAGTTTTGTTTTCCCAACAATGGTGGTAGGTTCCTTACTAAATTTATTAACTGTTTAGTACTAATAATGATAGTCTGAGAATAGATGTGAATTATAAATACATTTTAAAGTGAAGAATTATACTATTCATTTGTTTTAAATCCTTTTATCTCTTCAATAATATACACTTAGTATAATTTGTTATTTATTTACAGTATATAGGAAATCACATATCTTATGTATATTCAAAATATATCTAGATATCTTTACCAATGTATTATATATGTATGTATAGAAAAATAATCAAACATATCTAAGCAAGTATAAACTAATCACATTCTTTTAGGAGCCGAAGGCTTCTACAGAGAGTCTATCTCTCTTTAATTCAATACATAAATATTATATATGTTTAGACCTAGTCTCTATTTGGGATTTTATACCTAAATTTGGGTGGATCTAAAATTAGTAACAAATAAAAGAACTGAATGAATGTATTACAATCTACCAACCAAGTATTCACTTAACCATATTAACACCCAGACCGTAGAGCTGAGTTTACAAACACAATTGTAAGAAAATCGAGTTAAACATAAAATGAGATTTATCCACAAATCAAAAGAAACAATAAAATATACAAAACAAATCCACATTATTTAAGCACATAATTTAATATGAATGCATAGTTCTTTTTTTCTAGGTTTCCATGCCCATAAGTAGATCCCGCTTAAGAATTAAATACAAAAATAGAACCACGATATAAAACTTAAGCACAGTTTTTTTATTAAGTTCAAAGCTTCCAAATTGTAGCCACAACAAAAAATTATATAAATATCTAGTAATCATGACCACAGGGTCAAGCTTTTATCCTAAATTGAATGTACAAAACGGTTTTAAAAAAATAAACATTACACACAAGGAATTCACTTAGTGAACATCTCACATAGCACGTGCGCTCGTGGGATATTAAATAATACCCTTAATTTCCATAGATATTGACCCAAACTATTTTGGTTGAAAACCCCTCCCAATACTTAAAACCTCATCCCCACCCCTTTTTATACCTCAATCCTTATAAACCACCCTACCCACCCCTACCTTAAACCCCTCATCCCCCCAATATCTGCAATATATTGGTTCAATTTTTAATAATTTTAAAACCCACAATATGAACTAACATGATAGGATATTGGTCAACAAGTGAATCCCCTGTGACATTACAGAACAATAAAAAAATTGATTATGGCCATGGAACCAAATCATAGACAAAACTAATGTGAAAATAAACACATTCCGAGAGTTGAGACTACGAAGCCCTCATAAGAAACCAATACATCTAAGTACATACCCCATAAAGGTTTTAAATCAAAACTTATCTTAAGAATTTTAATAGTGGTTGTAAATCCTTATTCCACGGGGACTTCACTTAGTGAACCTCTCACATAGCACATGCAATCGTGGGATATTAAAGAATACCCTTAATTTTCAGAGATATTGACCCAAACTCTTTTTGTTGAAACCCCCTCCCAATACTTAAAACATCCTCCCCACCCCTTTTTATACCTCGATCCTTATAAACCACCCTACCCACCCCCAACTTAAACCCCTCATCCCCCCAATACCTGCAATATATTGGTTCAATTTTTGATAAGTTTAAAACCCGCAATATGAACTAACGTGATAGGGTATTGGTCAACAAGTGAAGCCCCCGTCCCTTATTCCTTAATAGGAACTGCGAACCAAATCAACTGGGGAACCAATTTAAACACAAATCCAAACCAGGGATAATTTTACGGCGAAATTTAGCCCATGGGCTACTTTTAGGGGTTTTTCTCCAAAAAAAGATTCGCCATTTTGCATTTTTTGAAGCCCTATTTTGCCCAATTTTGATGGGGTAAACTTTTTTCACCCTTAAATTCGCCAAATTATTATATAAACGATATAAAATACTTGCAAATTAAAATATTTTGTGAAAAATATCTCCAAACATTTTATAGTTGGAGTTTTAGGAATTGGTAAGATTCGCCAACATTTATACACGTTTAATTAAGTATGGTTCGTTAAAATCATCCTTGATCCAAACAAGAGTCATACCTTGTGACTAATTTTGTCAAACCAGATGTACAATCCACGAGCCACGCCGCACAGGTGTTCACATGCACTAGACCTAGTGACATTAGTATAATGTTAATAACCAAAAATTATATATGCATTCTTCCCATTTAGCAGAGTTTGAGGAAATATCTCACCTCTAGATAGAGAAGAAGGAGGCTTGAGAGGAGGTGACCCTATTTCTGCTCTCTCTAGGTCATTCTTAATGACTTGCATTCACATGCAAACAATGTTAATCTGTGCATGATTAAAATTGCAATCCTATTGAAAGATAAAGAAAAAACCAAATGCAAATATTACCTGCATTTCGAGTTTGGGTTGTGAAGGTGAATCATGCTTTTTTTTCAAAGCTTTCGTGCATACCTTGACTTCACCTGTCAAAAAAATGACAGAGTGAGAATAAATCCATCTTTTTTATAAATGTAAATCTTATTAAAAAATAAATAGAGAGGAAGAAATTACATTGTTAAGTCCCGTAGAGCGACAAGGGTTTCCTCCTCCCAGTTCTTCCTTCCTCCTCTGCCTACACAACAACATAAGCATTTAAGTCAAGCTTTGTATCTAACTAATAAACCCTTAAAATCAAAATTACAGAGTAAGATGGCCCATTATTCCTTACATGTTTATTTAAGACTTGCAATATGCAAAGCTTCTGCGATACTCAAATGAAGGTGGCTGGGTTCCCTTTTTACCACGCAACAAGCCAAGAAAGGTCAAGGTTGGAATTGAAGTTGCATTCACCATTAACCCACTGATAAACCTCCAAAACAATTCAAGATTACAGAATAGATGCCAAAATTCCCTTAACAGACGATGAAGGGAAAAGACTGCTACAACATAGCCATGGATTGGTTGAGCAACATCAACAAAATCCAAACAGACCAAATGAATATATCAAAGACCCTCATGACAGCATAAAGCCACATTTAACCCTACAAAAAACACTTGATCCAGATATTGACAAGTGGAAGGTCGAGATCTACCTTGGGCGACACATCATGCATTAAGCCAAGTCCTTAAATCTGCGTGGCTGCGTTGTCAACTCGTAGCCAAGACTAAGGCATTAAATTTTCTTACAAACCATTAAAACTTTCATCGTTGGCATTCACTTATGTCTCTGACATATAACTTTATTTAAAACCTTATAAATTATCACCCCATGATTTGTAGGACGGTGAGCTAAGGCCTTAAACCATGACTTAAGTCACTACAAGCTCCCATTATAGTTTAACATACTACCATCAAGCCTTTAAACATTTACACAACCATCGTTACCAACGCAATGTCACACGAGGGGTGGGTTTAATGCAAGATAGGACTAAGCCATACGATTTAGGATTCTGTCTAAATAACCAAACCTTTAATAAACTCAAAAGACTTAAACATCACCATGGCTAGGATGTGACCAAGTCATCGCTACAAATGAAGCCCTCACCAAACAAAGAACTCAACCTGTCATCAAACAAAGAACTCAACCTATCATCCAACCATTTACATGTCAAGTTAAATTTATCCATGCACGTGAATTAAAATATGTAACAACGAATATAAATGTGCCACGACCAATAGATACATGTTATGACAAGAATGATATATTAAATCGTAAACAATTTTTTCTATCTTTTTATTGAAATTAGGGGTTTGTGACAACTGGCTAGACAGCAAACTAAAGGCATATGAAGAGTTAAAACAATGGTGTCAACTCGGCTTCAATCCATATGCTCTCCGAGAGTTATTTTGGCAGCATTGCATGTACTCTCCCACAATTATTTGGGTGACGAACACCTATTAAGAGCAATGATAAAAAAACTTTGCACAGTATGTGCGAGGGCATTTTTGGAATATTACTAAAAGTGAATTCTTTTGGACTATAACTGACACTAAATGACTAAAAAATTAATAGAGTTTTGAAAATGACTGAAATATGCCATTTTGTCTATATGCAGAAAACAAACCAAACATGACGAATTTAAGTCGCTGGCATGTCGTGATGATATTATATTTTAACCGGGGAGATCTGATTTAAACGACACGAAAAACGCACGAACGCAATTCACATGACTATTTTGCCAACAACACTTCCTCAAAACCTTTCTGGAAACTATGTTATACCAACAATCTAATGTCGTCTCATATCCCAAAAATTACTGCATACGTTTTATCAAAATAATTTTAATGGTACCTTACATGGATTAATAGTTTTTTTTTTAATCTAGTCATCTCATGTCATTATGTTTTATTTTATACCAATATGTTAGATTTCAGTTGAACGAATCTAGTAACCATTCTAAAAGAAATTATCCGTATTAATGGCTTTATGATGTTTTAATTTTTTAAATTAAAGTTCAACGAATCTAAACTTTAATTTTTTATATTTCTTTAATTAGTCTATATTATTAATATTACATACACGTACACTTTCAATGTAAGCATTGCCTTCCTCCCAAGTGTAAGATTAGAGTGTTCTTCGAAGCAAAATACTGCATTCCATTTCGTTTCAGGTCATAATGTGAGGATATCACGATAATGTAATAATAATAATAATAATATAATATATTTTTAAGGTCACCGCTAAGCGAGACATGAATTGGTGTATGAGACCCCCTTGTTTGTGGATTAGGGACCTCCTCTACGCAGCAATTTAACTGCTAAAGTCTACATAGGTGTACATACCAAAGAGGCTGAGTAAATTGTTGCTAGTATTGCTTGCAGAGAAGCAGTGTGGCAGAGAAATCTACTTGGAGGACTTCTCAGTGTAAATCTAGAACCTAGAGTGATCAGGTGTGAGAACCAAAGTTGTATAAAGTATTTCGAGAATCCTGTGTTTCATGACAAGTCGAAACACATAGAAATGAAGTATCACTTCATTCGAGACCGGGTCCAAAAGGTATGGTAAAAATTCGGTATATATCTGTTGAGGAGAAGATTGTAGATATGATGACAAAGCCTCTATCTGTGACGAAGTTTAGACACTTCCGAGATAATATTGGTATCGCATAGAATGTCTCCCTCAATGAGAGGGAGTGTTGATATTACAACATCAGGAGGCATTGTCCAGTCTTGTCATTAATATCAAGATAGTAGGCTTGTGAGTAATATCAAGCCCTACAAATATCCTCATATGATTGATGTGGTGATGTTGTAAAGATTGTGAGTAATATCAAGCCAAGTCTTGTGAGTAATATCAAGATAGTGCACTTGTGAGTAATATCAAGACAGTGTAATTGTGAGTAATATCAAGTCAGTAAAACTTGTGTGTAATATCAAGTAAATCCTTGTGAGTAATATCAAGACAGTATACTTGTGAGTAATAACAAGTTCTACAAATATCCTCATGTTGTGAGGTGGAGTACTTTACCATGTTAAATTAGATACACTATATGATGTATGGCTAGTCTTGGTCAATCGATACTACAAGTCTCCTTTAGGGATTGGCTACCTCTAGAGTGATTTAATTTAGCATATGACTATATGACCTATAGAAATACATATGATCATAGGTTTAGGAATGATCGTATGAGTATGATATGATTAATTAATGAAAACACATATGGACCATGTAGATATATTTAATATAAGCACAGAGATAGAGAGAGAATTTGAATTGCATATGTTTCCACCAAGTAAACTCGAATTCATTAGATATCAGTTGAGCATTAGTTATGGTAAACAAGTTCAGTTAATTAAGGAATCAACTCCTTAAATTATGCAAGTGGTTATTTGAAATAAACACTAATGGAGATGCACTAGTTCAGTTCAATTACATTTAGTTTTGTTCAGTTACATGCAATTGTGTTCAATTACATTCAGTCATGTTCAGTTATATTCAGTTACATTTGTTATACCAAAATCCTGTCACCATCATGTGATAAGACCTTTGACATACCTACTTGCCCTGAATCCTAGCTTCTGGAGTGAAGATTAAATGGTTTCTTATCAGTCTGTCATACAAATTCCCAGCACGGCTCATCCTCCTTTTTCTAGGAGCGGTACCCTCACTCGCACCGCTTTTCATCAGTTGGCCACAAGTGGTGCCACCGCCTGTTACCTTTGGTCCATAGGCAGTTATTACCAGAACCGCTCTGTCATAGAAGAAGAAGCGTGGTACCCTAGGTAAAAAGGGAAAAAGAGAAGCTTCTTGAGGCTTCTAGATGATAAGCTTTGAGATATCCCTTATCCCTAGTACTGTGGGTTTGTTGAGCTCGAGATCCCTCATCCTAGGATCTTAGAGGCCACCTCACCCACTAATTTCTCAACCATCTCTCTATCCATTAAATCCCTATAAATATGAGGTCATAGCCATGGTTGAGGGGAGAACATTGAAGGTATTGTTATGTTGTTTGACTAATTCTTGGACCAAGACCATTTGGAGAGAGTAGAGAGAGCTAGAGTCAGAGCTTTTGGGGATGAAGAGTTGGTTTCATGGAGATGCATGTCAACACTAAGGCTTGGTTGTAAAATTCTTCATATTTCTAATGCAAGTTGATTTTATGTCCCATATATATTGTTGATGTTTGATTTTAGATATATATTACTAGATTCCTTAGTCACTAGCATAGATTAGTAGATCATATTCTGGTTTCTTTGATATGTTTTGTGTTGAACTCTTTTACAGGTATACAGGTGAACTATCAAATCCTTGTATTCCAGATATCTATAGCGTCTAGGGGGCATTATCAACTTCTGTGATCTATTTGTTCTGGATCTGAACCATTCAGACTAGCGGAACACCTTGTTGTCCGCAGGAGGTGAAATATTCCGATCAACAACATTCAGTTTTGTTCAGTTACATTTAGTTCTAGTTAGTTAAATTTAGTTATGTCTAGTTACAGTCAGTTCTGTTCAGTTACATTCAGTTATGTTAAGTTACATTCAGTTGCATGTAGTTCCATTCAGTTCGGCTCAGTCAACAACTTAGCTAGAGTTAGTTAATTAATGGAAGGCACATATCTTATTGTGGAAGATAGTTATGGAGTGCGATCTTGACACCATATCATTATGGGGTGCATGATTAAATATGGATTAGTTGTTGATACATGAAACCATTCTATTTTTGTTGTTAAAAATAATTTAACTTGTTATTAAAATGGTATGCACTTGGAAAGTTAGATACAGTGTTCCATTAGATCTCCTCTCTCTCGTGCTCTCAGTGAAAGAAATTTTCTATCTTGTTGTAATCTTGTTGTAATCTGCTATACAGTGTTCCATAATCAATCATTTGCTGGGTTTTTTCATCCTCCAAATCAATGGAGCATTTTCCCAGGGTATATCCTGTGTTCTATGGTTTTATTTATATCCTTGAATTATTTATGTGATTTATATGAACTGTTATTATGGATTAAAGTATTAAAGTTCAATTATATTCATATTTTTTTTAATCACTAACATCTTCTTATGAATGTGTGTCTTCCTTATCCATATGTTCCTTTCCTCTTTCAAATTTCCCATTTGTTTATGTCTGGTTTGGAATTTTTTGAGTTGTATGCAAATGAGTTATGAAATCCCACTTTGTTGTAGATGAAAGTTTCCTATGGCTAGGGTTTAAGAGGCCATCAACGTGTTGGGGTTGAAAGAGAGATGCAAATTGTTCTGCAAGTATATATAAGCAATTTCATAGATTGTAATGGTTCATACCTTAGCCAAATGAAGGTTGATCCAATAAGCTCTTCAATCCTCCTCTTTCTCTTATTGCTACAAGAGACCTGCAAAACGAATTACAACTTCCTCAAACCAATATGACCACATATACAGTAATGATAACCAAAAAAATATGAGAAACTATTATGATTAACATAAACATCTGATCATAAACAAATATTCAATAACACATTGAACAATGATTTGGGAAGAAGAATGATCTCACATCTTTATTAATCGTGAAAAAAAGTACAATTATACCTTCTCTTCAAGTTAGGCACCTCATGAAACCTTGATCTGGTTTTGCTCCTTCTCTTATCCAAGGAACTCGGCCTCCAAGCTCTGCAACACAAGGACAAACCTTCTAAGTAAAAGGTGGGGGGAATGCGAGGCCTAATTCCTCTAACATAAAAATAAAAAGGCTCGATTCTCCTCTCATGGACCTCCCTACCTCTATTTATATGCTTCTAAAGAGATAGGGTTGAATGAAAAGTATTTACAACTGAAGGGGTTAGTTGCATAACCACCCAAACTACCCAAACTTCAAGAAACTTCTTTTTTTTGACATCTACAGGAAGAATACGTGGGTTTCATAGACAACAATCACGTATTCAGGGGGTATACACGGGTGGTAGTAAAAATACTCACGTAAGACACGCAGGTTGAAATGTAAATAGTCATGTGTGGGTATCATATAGAACAATTCATGTATAAAAAGTGGAACACACAGGTTTCGTTAATGAAACTTGCGTATACATCACAAAATATCATTTTTGGGGTACTTATGAGCATTTTCATACTTTGGTCTCTTCCAGAAAGTTTTATCTGACCCAAATACCTTTCCAACTGTGTAGAGAAGTGGTCAAACAGTGTTACAAAACTTCGGATATTGGTTCTCAAAGTTAGGTATTTTTTTAGTGACTTTCATGAAGTATCATCATGGAAGTGTCGACATGCGACAGAATCATGGGAAAGTGGTCACATGAAGAGATATGTCATTTTGGGCTGTAACATATGCCCCCTAATGTATGATGTTATAGGGGAAGATGATAGTTGAAATACATTATAAAAGGAAACAACTGAGTATGGAGAGAGCACATAGTCCAAGATTCAAAGGCTTGAACAGAGGTACCTAAAAGAGAGATAAATATAAGACAAAACTGATCTCTGGGACATAAAAGTCCATATACAAAATATCTCCATAAAGATACATGCGAATCCAACATATATATAACCTATGTAACTATCATGGTCACTCAATATGCAAAAAGGCACCATATCAAATCTAAAGAGTCATGGCCACAAATGAACAAGGTGGATCTATGTCTCAGCAAAATGTCATATGAAGTGTGACAAGGTCTTGTGCAACTTGGGCAATATGAAAAGATGATGATGCTACTGTCGGCCCAAGGTATTCAATCCAAACTACACAAAAGGTCTGAATTCTAACTATGCGAATAAAGGAGCCGAAGTCAAACATGCAAGAAATTGTTTGATTACTGGTCAATAATGAGAACTGTTAACAAACGCGAGGGAAACCACCATTAATGAAAATGGTCACCAAGGTACCTAGTACATTCTAACAAGTGTGAATATAAGGGCTTGAATTTGAACACTTGAAGAAACCATCGAGTAGGAGACAATAAGGTATTTCCACTACCCAATAGCAAGTGAAATTGCCACTGATGACTGCAATCCCCAAGGCACTATTATAAACTCTAAATCTCATTCCTAGAGAAAAATGTGTTGCAGTCGATAGGAAGAGATCTGATGGAAGGAAGGAATTAACGAATCCTTCATCATCCAACATGAGATAAGTAAAAGACTAATTGGATCTATAACTAAATACTGAATTTCACAATAAGGACCGCCAAAGACATGATGTAATGAACTCATACAAGGGAATGTCCGACAAAAAAGGTCAACGAAATTTAAGAATGGCCGACAAAGGTTTAATCCTTGATAGTGAGCATCACAAAAAAATGACTAAGGAATATTTTGACACAAAAATACCAACAACACAAATCTGCAATGTAGGAGACATTGACAGATTCCCCATATAATTGGATAAGAGACCAATTGGACGAGTAAAAACTTTGAATTGGGATAAGGTCAAAAATTGAGACCCAACAGTTGATAGAATACAAACTGGTGCTTTGTTTAAGGAGACAAGAATTTCTTCCATGATGTAAAATACATGTGAATAAACTTCCCTTCCCTCTTTCTTGTAAAGGTTTAACGAGTCCAAGAAATCCAACTCGAGACCTTATTCATTTTTGGAAAGATTTAAGAAGAGAAAACAGAATTCTTGATAAAGCACCGATTCATGGATTTTACGAGCCTGAATTAGTTAATGCTTGACGGTGTTTTCATAGTTTTGAGAATTTGGAAACTCCAAAGAAGACTCCAGGGGGTGTTTTTTCGTAAAGTTAGTTAAGTCTGAAAAAGTGTACAAAAATACAGAGGAGAACTCTCATAGCCCAGGTGAACTAAGGTATTCATTTTTCGTAGTTAGTTGGCAAGGTTCAAAAAATGGGTAAATTGTCACCAGACTGATGCACCCTCAGAAGCGACATGTAGTTTGAGTTTAACAAGTGTGAAGGAAGGAAAGATCACTCAGAAAGATCCATTTTATTACGAGAAATGGGGCTTACAATAGTAAACTCGATGCTCTGTTCTTTAGGTTTTAGCGAGCATGAAAAAGACATAAAGTACACTCATAATATTTTTCATGTTTAAGTCCAGAGCACGAAAAAGAGAAAGGTAAGCTCGAAAAGGTTCATTTTCTGAAAGTTTAGTCCTCTAGGTCTGGAAAAGAGATAAACCTATGCCTGAAGATATTATTCTCAATTTTGAAGAAAAGAGAGTAGTCCTTTTTCCTAAGTAATCCACAAGGCCGAAAAAAGTGGTAAACTTATACCTATGTGGATGATTGTTCAATTTACCTTAACGAGTATGAACAAACAAGCTAACTCAGAAATCTAGTCAATTTTAAGGAGTCAGAACAGGGATTATAGATACCTTCATATATTCTTCATGAGGTTTTAACGAGTCCGGAAAACTCAACTCGCAGACTCCTTACTTTTTTTAACGAGCTCGAAGGAGAGCAGAAAAAATGATATAAATGCGAGGAGACAAGTGTCAAAGGAAGGATAAACTAGTTCTAAGCGCAAGGAAAAAACCTATGGATAATGCAAGGAACATGAGCAAGATAAATACACTCGGGGAACGTCTCCTCAAGAAAAAATGTGTCAAGTTGTAAACGAAAAATGGTACAAGGCTGAGCGATGATGAGAGCAAAGATGAGGGCTTATACAACGAGCTAAAATCTTGGAAATCGACATTAGGATCATAAGCGCAAGAAAGGTACATGAAAATGTAGTTACAACTTAAACAACAAGGGGAGGTCAGTAAATAGTTGTGGATCCAACAACAAATCATGTCTCCAAGAAACACCAACATCAGATCGCATTCATAAGAGAAGATACTATGCAGGTCACTTTGGTAGAAACACATGTGACTTTGTTATCTTCTAAAAAAGGTGTAGTCAAGGTAGAATCAACAAAAGAGGAATCTATAGTGCCAATATCCAAGGGTTTATAATCCAAAATATTAACCTCAAAAGAAATGAAAAAATAAACAAGGGAGATAGAGTCTGTACAAACAAACTCAGTATCACAGGAGTTGAAAAATTCATAAGAAAAACAAAATCATTAGTATCATTGAATTGTTATTGAAAGGGAGAGTCCAAAAAACACAAAAATACCAACATAAGAAGACCGATCCATGGGAATATCAGGCTTACTAATACAATCAGGGTTTGACTTAGTCACAACTAAACCAACATCCATAAGAAGTTCAGACTCTATAAAATAATCTAGGAAGACTTCATCTGAAGGAAGGACATCATCTGAGATAGGACACATGTCTAAACTTTCAAATGGATCAACGGAGTGGAGAGAGAGCTCCACAGTCTGTATAGGATGAATCACTTGGTAAACTAATAGGACCGAGTCCTGAGAAGGTAAGCATGAACACATAGGATTCTCCTAAGTGGAAATTGAATGCAAAGGACATGGGGCCACATAGCTCACTCGTGGCAGGGTAGTGTCTATAGAAACACTGGGAATCAATAAAGGAAATACCTAGTCTCTAGTTGGATCAGGAGACAGATAAGGTAAATCCAATTGATCGATAGTGACAATTTATTCACCGTGATTAAAGTACATCACATGAAAGAATGTTGACACCACATCCTGCATGGCATAGACATAATCATGCCCGAGGAGCATATTGAAGTCCAAGGGGTCTTCTATCACCATGAAGTCAACTAAGACAGTCCTCCCACCCAAAGTAATAGGTGTTCAAGCAAGAATTCCCAAGGCTATACTAGTTCTTCTATCATACACCAGTAATTGACTAGAAGTTGACACAAGGCTAGAAGATCCCATGCCTTGCTGAGCACAAGAAGAAAATATATTAACTGAGGCTCCTTCATTAATAATACAACATGCAATCATGTAATGTCCAACTTTGAACTTTATCTGGAAAGGTGCATCAGAAGGAAGGCACAACTCAACTAGGCTATCCAAATCAAAGGAATAAATCTGAGAGCTTGGTGGTGATTCATCCGAAGTGAGTTTAGTTCCCCCTTCTTCAGTAAGTTCTGAACTGGCAATGAAGAAAATGTGACTAGCAGAGACTTCACTCTCCAAAGGAAGAGTGGGATTGATCAACAATGGAATCGATTCAACCACTTTCTGAAAGTCACTCTTTGAAGGGAGAGTGGAATTGACCAAAGATGACATTGGTTCAATCACATAAGGATCACTCTGTGAAAGAAGAGTGGGGTTAACCAAAGACTAGAAAGGTTTGACCACTAGATCAACCAAAGGTTGAGTAGGTTGTTGAGAAACTATAGGTTATTCAGGAGCAGAATACCCTTGAGTCTTGGACCACACTCTTCGCACCTTTGCAATAGTAGGGCACTAGTGAGTAAGATGATCTCCCTTGCATAGCTTACAAAGGAACTTAAGTTTGCACTTCGAATGACTAGTTTTCTCAATAGTGTCAACATGACTAGTAGTGGTTAATTATTTTCTCTTAGCATGGCCTACAAAGGCTTAGAGTTTTCCTCCATCATGACCTATAGAGGATGAAAGACTGGGTCCAACCTAACTAAGATAGATTGGTTGTTGAAAAACTTCAGGGTGTTAAAAAATGGGATGACCATGAAACCAAACTCTTTGTACCTCTACGATGGTAGGGAATGGGTAAGTAAGGTGGTATCCCTCACAAATCTTACAATAAAAGTTGGGATTATGTTTTGAACGGTTAGTCTTTTCAACAGTGTAAACATAACTAGCAGTGGCTCACAGTTTTCCATCAGCATGAACCATAGAGGTTTAGATACTTCCCCCAGCATGACAACCAAAGGCTGAGTGACAAGGTCCAACATGTCCTGCAAAGGTTGGACGAGCAGGATCAACATGCTTTGTAGTAGTTGAGTGTGCCCCCAGCATGACCTTCAGAGACTGTGTTGATGGATCCAACATGACCTGCATAGGCTGGATGGGGAGGTTCAACTTGATAGACAAAGGTTGAATGGGTTCCCTCAGCATGAACTACAAAGGATGAGTGACTGGATCCAATGTGACCTAGAAAGGTTGGAAGTATATTACCAGCATGATCACCAGAGGCTGGATGGTGAAGATCAACTTGAATTGCAAATGTTGAGTGGTTAGATCCAACATGACCTGCAGAGGTTGGATAGGTTACCCCAGCATGAACTGTATAGGATGGGTGGTGAGGTTCAACTTGACTTGTATAGGTTGAACATGTGCCCCCTTTCTTATGTGTCTTCTTCCTATTCTTCCTTATTTTTCTCCTTTTAGACTGTCAGTTACTAGTATCTGTACTTTCACTGCATGAGATAGAAGGAGGAGGAGGATAAGCAGTTATAGGTGAAAGGGAAGCAGTTTTTTGATTCCCTTGATATAAGGATATTAATTGAGAAGCATCATGAGAATTCAATATTGTTGGAGTGGAAAACAACCACACCAGTAGCCCTAGGGTGAGTCCAAGAAAATTGAAGGTGTCCTTCAAAGGAACACCAACATTCCCTATGAGAGGAATAGTACAATGAGTTCCCATCATGGGGATCTATTGGTTGGTTTTCAAAGGGGTGTTAGACATAGTTTCAAACAATAAGAAAAAGTGTGAGTTTGATAGGAAACCAACAATACAAACAACACACCAATATTACCTCCCACTCTCTAGGAATAAACCATAGGTTTAGTATTATGTCTAAGTAACCAAAACTTTAATAAAGTCAAAAGTCTTAAACATCACCTTGGCGAGACCACGACCAAGTCATCGCTACAAATGGATCCCACGCCAAATGAAGAACTCGACCTGTCATCCAACCATTTACATGTCAGGTTAAAATTATTCATGCATGTGAATAAAAGTATGTTACAACGAGTATAAATGTGCTACAACCAATAGATACATGTTACGGCAAGGATGATTTATTAAATCGTAAACCATTTTATTTATTTTTTATGGAAATTAGTGGTTTGTGAAAGAATGGTATCAGAGAATGGTTACAACACTTGGCCTGAACGATCCCAACACTGAAATTGATAGAAACAAAAAACTAATTGTATTTTCTATGGTTTGACTCTCTTGCAAATAGGAAGAGGAGAATAACCTTGTTTTGTAGGAATCATTGCAGATGTGGGAATGTCTACAGAGGAAGAATAATTTCCCAAGTATCCAATAATCAATGAAGAAGGTAACATTAGAGATGGGGAAATATGGGTAAATCTAAATGAAAGTAGGAATGATAATCCATTTGAACCCCAAAAAACAATAAAAGAATTAAGGGTAAAACTAAAATGAGTCAAAGAAGACAATGAACGTATCTTAAAAGCACATGAAGAGTTAAATAATATCATGTTGTCTAAACTGCATAGTAATGAAAACGAGAAAAATAAAGAATCCAAACATAACATGGAAACAACTACACCTTACAAATGTAAGGTAAGAAAACTAGAATTTTCTAAACATGAGACTGAATCTTCAAGCGAAGAATCAGCTAAACATAATACTGAAAATATAAATATTCTAGTGAAAGTAGTGATAGTAACCAGAAGAAAAAGAAATACAAACCATATGAATAAATTACTGGTAAATTCAAGAAGATCAAACCTCTTATGTTTAAGGGAGAAATCGAAAAAAGGAGAAGAAGCAGAAGCTTCGTTATCTAGAATGAAAAAATATTTCTACATTTATAACTATTTTGACGAACTAAAAGAAAAAATGGAAATATATAACTTAACAGGAAAAACTGATACCTGGTGGCAAGACATAAAGAAAGTAAAGGAAATAAAATAATGTTATGTAACATGCAAAATATTTCAGAAATATTTTAAGCAAAAATATTTATCAAAACAGTATTACGAAGAAATTTTTAGATTGCACAGTATACCTAACATGGTCATCTTCGAAGAGATGCAAAATTTATATAAAATTTTTGGAAATCTTTATTAAAAGGATTAGGCAGAGAACTAAATTTTGGCATTGCATATCATCCACAGACCAACAGGCCAACTGAAAGAGTAACTCATATTTTAGAAGACATGCTTATAATGTATGTAATGGATAAACGAGGTAAGTAGGAAGATTACTTGTACTTAGTAGCATTTGCATATAATAATCATTTCCAAGTTTCAGTTGGATTAAGTCCATTTGAAATTATGTATGGCTAAAAGTGCAACACTCTGATTTCTTGGAGCAGTCCAATTGACAAATTAATGTTAGGACATGAATTATTAAAATATATGGAACTGACAGTGAAAGATGTACAACATAATTTGAAGGTTTCCCAAGATAGGAAAAAGATTTATGCCGACTATAAAGAATGCCACGAGATTTCCAGGTACGTAAACATGTTTATGTAAAGGTAAAGACCCAATAAAATCTCCCTAAGGTCGGGAAAATATTCAAAATTGGTGCCTAGATATTTGTGCCCTTTGAAATTTTGGGAACAATTGGAGCGGTGCCATACCAACTAGCATTATCTCCTACAATAAAATTACATAATGTTTTTCATGTTTCAATTTAAAGAAATGTGTTCATGATGCTACTCACGTGATTGAATGGAATTTTATACACGTGGAACCTGAAGGAGAGTCTCAAGTGGAACCAGGATTTATTCTCGAGAGGAGAGAAGTTTTAGTCCAATACCCTGCCATCAGACAAATCAAGGTGTGATGGAAGCACCTTAGTCTAGAGGAACCCACTTGGGAACTAGAAAGAAATATGCAATAGGCATATCAAGATTTATTTTGGGATGAAATAATGGAGGAATGAGACACAGAAATAGTAACATCAAGGACGATGTTATACTTTAAGGGGAGGTGTATGTATTATACACCAAAACAATTGTTAATTATTTATTATTTGGAATGTTTTTATATATATTTTGACAATTAAGTCAAAATGAACATAAGACATTATTATTATTATTGAATAATTAAAAGACCGAGAGGAAACATAATTGAAGTAGCTATTGAAAGAGTGTTTGTTGAACCAAAGGGGAAATGACAAATGATGAAAGCTGTTGAGTGAGAACTCAAGTGATGCAGGAGACATCTTCCCCAAAATCAGGTCAAGAATCCTTGTGCTGTTGAAAAGAGAAGGAGGCTCATAAATGACCAAGTCCCCTAGAGCAACAAGTGTTTCCTCCTCCCGGTTCTTCCTTCCTCCTCTGCCTACACAACAACATAAGCATTTAAGTCAAGCTTTGTATCTAACTAATAAACCCTTAAAATAAAAATTACAGAGTAAGATGGCCCATTATTCCTTACATGTTTATTTAAGACTTGCAAGATGCAAAGCTTCTGCCATACTCAAATGAAGGTGGATGGGTTCCCTTTTTACCATGCAACAAGTCAAGAAAGGTCAAGGTTTGAATTGAAGTTGCATTCACCTTTAACCCACTAATAAACCTCCAAAACAATTCAAGATTACAGAGTAGATGCCAAACTTCCCTTAACAAACCACGAAGGTCAAAGATTGCTACAACATAGCCATGGATCGGTTGAGCAACATCAACAAAATCCAAACAGACCAAATGAATGTAGCAAAGACCCTCATGACAGCATAAAGCCACATTTAACCCTACGAAAAACACTTGATCCAGATATTGACAAGTGGAATGTCGAGATCTACCTTGGGCGACACATCATGCATTAAGCCAAGTCCTTAAATCTGTCTGGCTACGTTGTCAACTCGTAGCCAAAACTAAGGCATTAAATTTTCTTACAAACCATTAAAACTTTCATCGTTGTCATTCACTTATGTCTCTGACATATAACTTTATATAAAACCTTATAAATTATCACCTCATGATTTGTAGGCCCGCAAGCTAGGGCCTTAAACCATGGCTTAAGTCACTACAAGCTCCCATTATAGTTTAACATACTACCATCAAGCCTTTAAACATTTACACAACCATCTTTGCCAATGCAATGTCACACGAGGGGTGGGTTTAACGCAAGATAGGACTAAGCCATAGGTTTAGGATTCTGAAGTAACCAAACCTTTAATAAACTCAAAAGGCTTAAACATCACCATGGCTAGGCTGCGACAAAGTCATCGCTACAAATGAAACCTCACCAAACAAAGAACTCAACCTATCATCCAACCATTTACATGTCAAGTTAAATTTATCCATGCACGTGAATAAAAATATGTAACGACGAATATAAATGTGCTACTACCAATAGATACATGTTATGACAAGAATGATATATTAAATCGTAAACAATTTTTTTTATTCTTTTATTGAAATTAGGGGTTTGTGACAATTGGATAGACAGCAAACTAAAGGCATATGAAGAGTTAAAACAATGGTGTCAACTCGGCTTCAATCTATGTGCTCTCTCAGAGTTATTTTGGCAGCATTGCATGTACTCTCCCACAATTATTTGGGTGGCAAACACCTATTAAGAGCAATGATAAATAAACTTTGCACAGTATGTGCGAGGACATTTTTGGATTATTACTAGAAAATGAATACTTTTGGACTATAACTGACACTAAACGACTAACCTTTCTGGAAACTATGTTATAGCAACAATCTAATGTCATCTCATATCCAAAAAATTACTGCATACGTTTTATCAAAATAATCTTAATGGTACCTTAGATGGATTAATAGTTTTTTTTTAATCTAGTCATCTCATGTCATTATGTTTTATTTTATACCAATATGTTAGATTTCAGTTGAACGAATCTAGTAACCATTCTAAAAGAAATTATCCGTATTAATGGCTTTATGATGTTTTAATTTTTTAAATTAAAGTTCAACGAATCTAAACTTTAATTTTTTATATTTCTTTAATTAGTCTATATTATTAATATTACATACACGTACACTTTCAATATAAGCATTGCCTTCCTCCCAAGTGTAAGATTAGAGTGTTCTTCGAAGCAAAATACTGCATTCCATTTCATATCAGGTCATAATGTGAGGATATCACGATAATGTAATAATAATAATAATAATATAATATATTTTTAAGGTCACCGCTAAGCGAGACATCAATTGGTGTATGAGACCCCCTTGTTTGTGGGATTAGGGACCTCCTCTATGCAGCAATTTAACTGCTAAAGTCTACATAGGTGTACATACCAAACCCCCCTTTGGATATTGTTATGATATAATCACATTAAATTTATTTATTTAGAGGTTATATCATTTTTTAATTTCCATTTGTTTTCCATATACCATATATCATAGTGTTAAGGCTCCACTATGGTCAATAGTGCATTAATTAGTTGGTTGGTTGGGTAGTTGATTTGGTCACCTTATCTAGAATTACTGACCCATAGTATTTCTCACCCATGGTATTGACCTATGATTTTGCTATTATGTAGTCTTATAAATACTTGTGTTAGTATTGATGAGGAATTCCATTGCATACATAATCGATATGCCCATTGTGTGCTCCCTCATCATTTATGCTTCATTGTTTTGTTAAACTTTAACATGGTATCAGAGTGTATGGTCTGATCCATTTTTTCGTCCCTTGCATCTAGTAAGCCTTTTCACAAGTTGGAAAGCACACATAGATCCAATCTCACAGTTGGAGGTTGTTGGTGATTGGATGAGACGATTGGAAATACATCAATGTGAAGGACCTATTAATTTTTCTTCGCATCTTGAAGTAAAGGGAAAAATTATCGGCAAATTTTTTTATTTTTTCTTTTGTAGCATTGATGCAACCTACCTATATCCGGAAGTGCATCGCCTTGAGGACCAACACACCTATTGCTTAAGAGAAGCACATCATCAATGTACTCTGTGTTCATAAGAAGTTCATCATTTATGCACTTGTTGTTCAAAAAAAGGTCATTGATCACTCTTCACTTGCAACGTTTTTTGCTAGATGCCCCATACAATGTACTATGCTATTTACACAAGTTGCATCGTTGCTTTAAAAATACAAGAAAGTGCATATCTTCTATTAGATCTACAGATACAGTTTGAATGAAGTGATAGTCATAAGCAGATGTCTACACTAAGAAAAAAATTAGAAGTTTAAGAGAAAGTATTGTTGATGCTAAGTTGAAAGATTGGACAACGTTTCAACGTTTTTTAGAAGATCGAAGAAGATTGAAGAATATTGAAACTTAAAGATGGGGATACCAAAGGCACTTCTAGAAGAGCTTGAAGGGGTAGGAAACATATTAACACCACTAAGACTATGATAGACATTTGATGGAGATAATTATGATTTATAGGAATTACAAGTAAGTAATTTGTTAAGGTCACAAGATTTGTGGAATTTCATAGTTGAAGAGGATCCTATTGATTTAGAAGTGTTTAAGTCTTTGACTGAGTTCAAGAAAGAAAGAAGGAAACTTGTTTCCATAATTCTGATACAAGATAGTATAGATTATTCCATTTTTCATTACATTGTAGAAGCTTATACTCCAAAATGAGCATAGGATATACTCAAAGAAGTGTTTCATGAAGAGGAACCGGTTGAAGAAGAAAGTGATTTTACAAGTCACGTAAAGCACCAAGAATTCCACCATGTAGAAGACCGTTAAGAATATTGTGTCTTTGAGGTAGCCAGTAATCATGTAAGCCCAACAAAGATTGTTGATCCAATAATGTTTGGTGATGAAAGTGAGATCAAACCTGTCAATGTAGCCATGTCTAGTTATTTGAGTGATAGTCTCTCTGAGCAACAGATAGTTGATAACAACATGGAAGCTGCATCAATTGCTAAGAATGAGCAACCAACACATAATTGCAGAATAGAAGAAACACCATCAGGAAATCCACCCTAGAACCATAAAATCAGAAGCTTGAGGGAGATCTATGAGCAGCCTCCTATTATTGATGAGCATCTACAATGTGCTTTCTTTTCCTATCATTCCACAATTTTTTAAGAAGCATTGAAGGATGGGTAGTGGGTACAAGAAAATAAAAGTCTCTTTAGAAATCAAAGAGAATGATGAAGTAGTTGTCATTGGAAAGGAACACGAAGATGTGAATGATCTCCAAGAAGAGATGAAATCTATTCATATTTTTTCTGAAAAAAGTTTCTCAGTCTGCAAGTAAAATAGATAGCAAGAAAAAACATGTTGAAACAAAAGAAGAACAAGAAGAAAACTTCTACTATGTTCTAGAAGCTAAATAAGACGTTGACTTGAACATCTACTTAACATTAATATCCAAAAGACAAAGAAGAAGCAGTCCAAGTGCACATCAAGGAAGAAAGTAAAAATGTAATTTTTGAATGAAATGTAAGCCTAACAGAGACATAGACTAGAGGGTGTGTTAAGAATTGTAATCTCAACGGTTTGATCACCTTATCTAGAATTAGTGACCCATAGTATTTTGTGACCTGTGGTTTTTCTATTATGTAGTCTTATAAATACTTGTGTTAATATTGAGAAGGAATTCCATTGCTTAGAAAATCAATATACTCATTGTGTGTTCCCTCGTATTGTATACTTCATCTCTTTTTACTAAACTTTAATGCTTCATAAACCCACCAAATTATTAAATTAAAATATATCCTAAAATCAACTTAACAAAACCAAAAATATGATTTTTTACTTTAAAAAAAAACAAAATAGATGTAAATCTATATAACGATATATTTCATATTACTTTCTAGCCATGATGCAACCATATATATATATATATATATATATATATATATATATAATGACTTTACAATAGTTACATTATAAAAAAGTGTCTTTATCATTTCTCAACCCTATTTTGATTAATTTTGTAATAACAAGGTTACCACCTTAAAACTATTTTTATTGGGAATCTTTTAGAGATAAAATTTGTCTCATGGACTAATTTTCAACCACTTTTTCTTACAAAAGTTTTATGTTTTTTTTTCTAAATTGATTCACCTAAATTTCATGAAATAACATTTTTTAAATCTAAAAATAGTTAAAATCATATAAAAAACTATATAAAATCCTTACAAATTTAATTATTTTTACAAAAATTAACAATTGGTAATTATGATTGGAAATTTAAGAATTAATAATATTCACTAAGATTTCATAGTTTAAAAGAAAATATAAATACTTACGGTCAGCATTACTTACTGCAGAAGTAACAGAGACAGGTCTAACCACCATGACAATCAATATAAGCTAGTTTTTATTAGATCGCATCTAATCCTAGTTTTAGAGCTTTGAAAAATATTCGATACTATATTTATGCTTTGGAAGGAGGATTGCACCCAAAAAACGATAATTGGATACACATAAAAGTGCAAATTAAAAGCGTGTCAAGCGTTAAAATGATGTTCTCATCTTAGCTTCCTTGTGAAGCTTAATTTCTCATGGAGCTTTCAAACTGCAATTAGTGTGCTCTCTCAGACTTATTTGGCAGCATGTACTCTCTGACAGCGATGATAGACTTTTGGAGTATAACTGAGACAAAGCGACGAAATTTTTTAATAGAGTTTCCAAAATGGCTGTAACGTGAACCCTGCCTAATTGTCTATATGCAAAATACAAACCAAATACTACCAAATTAAACTCTCTGTCATGTCGTCATCTGATTTAAAATCGCTGGCATGCCGTAATCTGATTATATTTCATCAGGGAAGATCTGATTTAAACCACTAAAAGAATGCAGAAGCTTTGGATGAACGAAATTAGAGTATTTTTGGAGTCTCAGTAAAACCACAGACTTTTGGAGTATAACTGAGACAAAGCGACGAAAAAATTTAATAGAGTTTCCAAAATGGCTGTAACGTGAACCCTGCTTAATTGTCTATATGCAAAATACAAACCAAATACTACCAAATTAAACTCTCTGTCATGTCGTAATCTGATTTAAAATCTCTATAATCTGATTATATTTCATCAGGGAAGATCTGATTTAAACCACTAAAAGAATGCAGGAGCTTTGGATGAACGAAATTAGAGTATTTTTGGAGTCTCAGTAAAACGACAGACTTTTGGAGTATAACTGAGACAAAGCGACGAAAAAATTTAATAGAGTTTCCAAAATGGCTGTAACGTGAACCCTGCCTAATTGTCTATATGCAAAATACAAACCAAACACTACCAAATTAAACTCTCTGTCATGTCGTCATCTGATTTAAAATCGCTGGCATGCCGTAATCTGATTATACTTCATCAGGGAAGATCTGATTTAAACCACTAAAAGAATGCAGAAGCTTTGGATGAACGAAATTAGAGTATTTTTGGAGTCTCAGTAAAACCACAGACTTTT
>LPNX010354973.1:211098-230519 GCA_001517045.1 Pseudotsuga menziesii
GGAGTATATCTGAGACAAAGCGACGAAAAAATTTAATAGAGTTTCCAAAATGGCTGTAACGTGAACCCTGCCTATTTGTCTATATGCAAAATACAAACCAAACACTACCAAATTAAACTCTCTGTCATGTCGTCAGCTGATTTAAAATCGCTGGCATGCCGTAATCTTAAATATTTAACTAAATAAATATTGTTTTAGTATGGTTAATATGAACAGTTTTATATTGGTAAATGTTCACTTCAAATCCTAAAATATGTATTCCTTATTAATGACTTTATTAAGAAATGACAATATACTTATCCGTATTGATGACTTTATTAGAAATGACAATATACTTTGAAATTTTTATTTTTCCAAAATAAAATTTTGTTGAGAATCTCCCTAAATACTTGGCCACATTCAAACTTTGTCAGATCAGCATGGAACTAAATTTCCACCAAAAACTTTTGAAGTAATCTCTAAGATTGTATATATATGGTGTTAAAATTAAATTTATGTGTATGTTAAAAATGAACAACGGAAAGGGATTGCATCTAACCATGACTTTGGCTGGTCAGCATGGAACTAAATATCCACCAAAACCTTTTGAAGTAATCTCTAAGATTGTAAATATATGGTGTTAAAATTAAATTAATGTGTATGTTAAAAATGAACAACTGAAAGGGATTGCATCCAACCATGATAAACAATGAGTTTTTCACTACTGGACCAGTCTTTAATTTCAGCCTATCTTTCACAAAAGTCAAGAGTAATGAGTTGAAAACAATAAATAAAGAAATGTGTGAATGTATCAATCATGGATCTGTACACACTTCAAACAAAACAAGGCAATCTTGAACCACGAGGCCAAGAAGCCGATTGGCCGCTGACAACTATTTAATCTTGAAACAAGCCGTCACACAGCTGCGACACAGAGAGTGCTAATGAATTAATGTTAGTAAGGCGAGATGCAGGCTTCGAGACTTTTGTTTCTGGCCTTGGCCACCCTTATGATCATGGCTGCTGCTTGGCAATTAGGTCAAATTAATATGGTGTTTTACATGCACGAAAATATGACTGGAAGCAACGAGACCTCCTTCCCAGTTGCGGCACTGAATGGCTCTTCTTCTAAGGCCGGCAACTTTGGAACCGTCGTAGTTATCAGCAATATCATAACCAAACAACCAGAAATCACCGAATCGGCCAACTCCGACAATATATTGTGGGTCGAGCGCAAGGATTGTACGTAAATACAAACCCTATTACTGGACATGATTTCTTAATGGTTTTCACGCTCATCTTTCAGAATATGGAATATAGCGGCAGCACACTGCAGTTGCAGGGAACCGACAGGTTCGATCAGCCTCAGCGTGAGTATGCCGTGGTTGGAGGAACAGGCAAGTTCAGATTTTCCCGTGGTTATGCACAAACTGAACCATTCATGATTTTGTGGGATAATTTTTGTGGATATGTTTTTATATATGTAAATTTCAATTAATAGAGATAAATTTCAATAAAACCAGAAATATAGCCCAAAAGTTATTTGTAACATACATCCACAAACCTAATATGATTAAACCACATTAAAATTAGATTCTATGTTTGTTTCTTTATATTTATCTTTTAAAGATCTTTAGAGACCCAAATGATCAATAAGACCTATTTTACCCATAATCAAAAATATTTTTTTTCTAATTTAGACAAAGTTCAATCAAAAGAATCTAATTGTATCTAGCTATTTATCAACCTATTCTTTCATAATAAAATAAACATAAAATTTCGTCAACTTTTAAATATAACAATACCTTCCTATTATATATATAATATTGGATACTTTTTTATATATATAGTATTGGATTCTAACATCTATCCTTTACAACAAAGTAATATGCACTGAAAGGACTATCAAAAGCATAAAATGTAGTCAAAGAAAATTCAACATGTGTGTAAATTACTATTATATGAACTATAATTTTTAACCTATAGATAAATTAAGGTAAATTCAAAAAACCAAAACTTTTGGAAGCACTTTCACATTATTGTATCCCATTGTCTAATATAGATCTAAAATAATGGGTAAAATTTCCACAAAAATTATATTAGAATTTGTAATAAAAATAGGTTAATTTTTATAATTTTATCTAACTTTAAAACTAATATGAAATATTAAATCCGTAATTACCTTTCAACTCTCAATAATCATAACTGAATAGTAACTGAATAATGAGTTGTTGAAAATGTTACTATATTCGTTATTATTCCATTTTACTATGATGTTGTATTTTATTCAAATATATTGTGTTGAAAGGATTGGTTGATTGTTTTCATATAGATTTGAGGTGGAAGAGTTAGAAATAATTACTTCCATAGTGTACTCATTGAGAATATCATGGGTATCTTTTGAAAGGATCGGTCGATCCTTTTCTTATAGATTTGAGGTAGAAGAGTTGGATAATAATTACTTTTACAGTGTACTCATTCAGAATATCATGGGTATGTTTTGACCCAAAAAAACAAAAAATTATATAAAATTTTTGTTTATACATTTCAAAAATTATCTAAATCTATTTATATGATGGGTCATTGGTCGTATTTGATAAATTAATTTCAATCAATATTATTATAATATTATTAACTTAATGATATGAATATTTTCATTTAAAAACTATTTAGCAAAAAAAATTATAATAATAATAATAATAATATTATAAAAAATATTATTTCAAATTAAATATTGTACTATAAAATGTTTTCATACACAACAATTATATATATATCATTTAAAATCTATAAAAAAAAATTAAAATCTATATAAAATTTTTTATCAACATAATTATAATATTATAAAAATATTATTTTAATTTTAAATTAAATATTTTAATGTACAACAATTTTATGTGAGGTTAAAACGTTATTTTTCTTGCAAGGACATGTTTGTATTTAACCGTAGAAGAATTCAACATGTCTTTATGAACTACCTCCAAATATATGAAGACGAATATATATATATATATGAGATAAGTAGAGAGGATTTGCTTTAATATCTAGTGAAATTAAAAGGATTGGGATAAAGTCTATTGAGATTAAAATCTGAGACTTTTTAATCCTTGAAAATCCTAGAGGGAAAGATAGTCATAAGGAAAAAAAGATTTGCTATATTTAAAAGATGAAAATAATGAGTTAATGGTTTAATGATTTTTCAAGTTGTTTTCTTTATAACTTTGCAATTTAATTTTTAGGGATTTTCTAAGTAACTAATATTACAGTATATGAATTCTTATTAAAGGATTTAATACTTTAAAATTGAAAATATATATATAAGCTTAGTATATAAACGTTAAGAGGTATTTTAATATGTTTAAAAAATATAAATATTGGAGTCTTTTGTGATTATCTATCTAGTGGATGAATGGGTATCCAGGGTATGAATAAGTACCATATATTTGAAGTAGGGAAAGTTTTAAGGATCCATAATTTTATTGAAGAGTAGAAAGGGTAAGAAATTAGTCCATGGGCTAAACTTCATCCCTAAAATTTACCCTGAATTGGAATTTGTGTGAATTCAATTTCTTTTGAAGTCATATTAGTGTTTGGATAAGTTTTATTTATGTGTAAAGGTGGTGTGAATGGATATATGTTTGGATTCAGAGTGGTCTTTGAATAGGTATGATTTGTGAGTGAATGTGGTCTAAAGTTTATTGGATCAAGTATCTATGAAGCCCACTTGTGTCTAGGAGCTTGTTAACCATATTAAAATAATTGCTTTGACTAATATTTATGAATATTTCACCCTACAACATTTTCAATAGGTGATAAGAATTGTACTATGTCACCATATTAAAGATAAAAATTAAAAAATATATATGAAAAATATCACTAATAAAATAGATATACTTATGATACTTACTAAATATAAAGATTATTTTAATTAAAAATATATAACGAAGAAAAGTTCAATAATTTTTTAATTTTTTGTTGGAGAAATTCGTTAACTGAGATAACTTTGTATTGGGATAACTTGTTAAAGTTAACTGAGAACGGCAGGCCGTAGTCTAAAGTAAATCATATAAGCATGCCTCAGATAATTGAACCTGCAGATATCATTCTTTGTTCCCTGTGATTTACAGTGGACCAATATTGAATCAATTCATGGATATGTTGATGTATCTAAGGTTGGGATTATTAATGTGAAAAAATTATTTATGATATTTGAATTTTCTGTACTGATTATGAACTTGTTTGAAATTTTGTTTAATTTCTCAGTGTGATAAGATTAAGATCAATATCTGCTTACACTGCATTATCAAATTAAAAATTATTGTTTTGTTGTATATGCTGGAAATTAAAGATTATTGTTTTGTTATATATGTTTTTTTTTTTGTTTTTTAAAGGGTGAGAATAGATGTATGTGAAAATAAATTTTTGATATGGTTTTTTAATTTTAATATTTAGTTGATTTTTTTTAAATAATAGTTCTAATAATTATATGATTTTTTTTTTTAAATAACATGTATAATAATCATATGAAACATTGAATTTTCAGATTTTGCCTCATATAATATAAATCTTTCCAACTCTTTGACAGACGAGGACTTACCAAGATTACCAACTCTTTGACAGACGAGGACTTACCAAGATTATAGATGCGAAGCTGAGCAGCTTCTCCAAGCTACATTGGGTAGCCATACTTATGAGCAGCTTCTCCAGGCTGTTGGGTAGGCATACTTATGAAGATTACCAACTCCTTGACAGACGAGGACTTACGAAGATTATAAATATGAAGCTGGGCAGCTTCTAGGCGATGCATATTTTCTTAATGCCTATGCTTTGCATACAAGAACAGCCTTTCATTCTCGTAGTTCTTTAAATACAATATTGTTAATCCAGGTTGTCAGTGTAACAAATCCCTATTGTTCTTAGTAAAAAAAATTACTGCATACGTTTTATCAAAATAATTTTAATGGTACCTTAGATGGATTAATAGTTTTTTTTTAATCTAGTCATCTCATGTCATTATGTTTTATTTTATACCAATATGTTAGATTTCAGTTGAACGAATCTAGTAACCATTCTGAAAGAAATCATCCGTATTAATGGCTTTATGATGTTTTAATTTTTTAAATTAAAGTTCAACGAATCTAAACTTTAATTTTTTATATTTCTTTAATTAGTCTATATTATTAATATTACATACACGTACACTTTCAATGTAAGCATTGCCTTCCTCCCAAGTGTAAGATTAGAGTGTTCTTCGAAGCAAAATACTGCATTCCATTTCATTTCAGGTCTTAAATATGAGGATATCACGATAATGTAATAATAATAATAATAATATAATATATTTTTAAGGTCACCGCTAAGCGAGACATCAATTGGTGTATGAAACCCCCTTGTTTGTGGGATTAGGGACCTCCTCTACGCAGCAATTTAACTGCTAAAGTCTACAGAGGTGTACATACCAAACCCCCCTTTGGATATTGTTATGATATAATCACATTAAATTTATTTATTTAGAGGTTATATCATTTTTTAATTTGCATTTGTTTTCCATATACCATATATCATAGTGTTAAGAATTGTAATCTTAAGGCTCCACTATGGTCAATAGTGCATTAATTAGTTGGTTGGTTGGGTAGTTGATTTGGTCACCTTATCTAGAATTACTGACCCGTAGTATTTCTCACCCATGGTATTGACCTATGATTTTGCTATTATGTAGTCTTATAAATACTTGTGTTAGTATTGATGAGGAATTCCATTGCGTACATAATCGATATGCCCATTGTGTGCTCCCTCATCATTTATGCTTCATTGTTTTGTTAAACTTTAACATGGTATCAGAGTGTATGGTCTGATCCATTTTTTCATCCCTTGCATCTAGTAAGCCTTTTCACAAGTTGGAAAGCACACATAGATCCAATCTCACAGTTGGAGGTTGTTGGTCATTGGATGAGACGATTGGAAATACATCAATGTGAAGGACCTATGAATTTTTCTTCGCATCTTGAAGTAAAGGGAAAAATTATCGGCAAAATTTTTTTATTTTTTCTTTTGTAGCATTGATGCTACCTACCTATATCCCGAAGTGCATCGCCTTGAGGACCAACACAACTATTGCTTAGGAGAAGCACATCATCAACGTACTCTTTGTTCATAAGAAGTGCGCCATTTATGCACTTGTTGTTCAAAAAAAGGTTGAATTGATCACTGTTCACTTGCAACGTTTTTTGCTAGATGCCCCATACAATGCATTATGCTATTTACACAAGTTGCATCGCTGCTTTAAAAATACAAGAAAGTACATATCTTCTATTAGATCTACAGATACAGTTTGAATGAAGTGATAGTCATAAGCGGATGTCTACACCAAGAAAAAAATTAGAAGTTTAAGAGAAAGTATTGTTGATGCTAAGTTGAAAGATTGGACAACATTTCAACGTTTTTTAGAAGATCAAAGAAGATTGAAGAATATTGAAACTTAAAGATGGGGATACCAGAGGCACTTCCAGAAGAGCTCGAAGGGGTAAGAAATATATTAACATCAATAAGACTATGATAGACATTTGATGGAGATCATTATGATCTATAGGAATTACAAGTAAGTAATTTGTTAAGGTCACAAGATTTGTGGAATTTCGTAGTTGAAGAGGATCCTATTGATTTAGAAGTGTTTAAGTCTTTGATTGAGTTCAACAAAGAAACAAGGAAACTTGTTTCCATAATTATGATACAAGATAGTATAGATTATTCCATTTTTCATTACTTTGCAGAAGCTTATACTCCAAAATGAGCATAGGATGTACTCAAAGAAGTGTTTCGTGAAGAGAAACCGATTGAAGAAGAAAGTTATTTTACAAGTCACGTAAAGCACCAAGAATTCCACCATGTAGAAGACCGTTAAGAATATTGTGTCTTTGAGGTAGCCAGTAATCATGTAAGCCCAACAAAGATTGTTGATCCAATAATGTTTGGTGATGAAAGTGAGATCAAACCTGTCAATGTAACCATGTCTACTTATTTGAGTGATAGTCTCTTTGAGCAACGAATAGTTGATAACAACATGGAAGCTGCATCAATTGCTAAGAATGAGAAACCAACACATAATTACAGAATAGAAGAAACACCAGCAGGCAATCCACCCCAGAACCATAAAATCAGAAGCTTGAGGGAGATCTATGAGCAGGATCCTATTATTGATGAGCATCTACAATGTGCTCTCTTTTCCTATCATTCCACAATTTTTTAAGAAGCATTGAAGGATGGGTAGTGGGTACAAGAAAATATAAGTCTCTTTAGAAGTCAAAGAGAATGATGAAGTAGTTGTCATTGGCAAGGAACACGAAGATGTGAATGATCTCCAAGAAGAGATGAAATCTATTCATATTTTTTTCTGAAAAAAGTTTCTCAGTCTGCAAGTAAAATAGATAGCAAGAAAAAACATGTTGAAACAAAAGAAGAACAAGAAGAAAAATTCTACTATGTTCTAGAAGCTAAATAAGAGGTTGAAGAACATCTACTTAACATTAATATCCAAAAGACAAAGAAGAAGCAGTCCAAGTGCACATCAAGGAAGAAAGTAAAAATGTAATTTTTGAATGAAATGTAAGCCTAACAGAGACATAGACTAGAGGGTGTGTTAAGAATTGTAATCTCAACGGTCCACTATGGTTAATAGTGCATTAATTAGTTGGTTAGTTGAGTATTTGATTTGGTCACCTTATCTAGAATTAGTGACCCATAGTATTTTGTGACCCGTGGTTTTTCTATTATGTAGTTTTATAAATACTTGTGTTAATATTGAGAAGAAATTCCATTGCTTAGAAAATCAATATACTCATTGTGTGTTCCCTCGTATTGTATACTTCATCTCTTTTTACTAAACTTTAATGCTTCATAAACCCACCAAATTATTAAATTAAAATATATCCTAAAATCAACTTAACAAAACCAAAAATATGATTTTTGACTTTAAAAAAAATAACAAAATAGATGTAAATCTATATAATGATATATTTCATATAACTTTCTAGCCATGATGCAACCATATATATATCATGACTTTACAATAGTTACATTATAAAAAAGTGTCTTTATCATTTCTCAACCCTATTTTGATTAATTTTGTAATAACAAGGTTAGAACCTTAAAACTATTTTTATTGGGAATATTTTAGAGATAAAATTTGTCTCATGGACTAATTTTCAACCACTTTTTCTTACAAAAGTTTTATGAGTTTTTTCCTAAATTGATTCACTTAAATTTCATGAAATAACATTTTTTAACTCTAAAAATAGTTAAAATCATATAAAAAAACTATATAAAATCCTTACAAATTTGATTATTTTTACAAAAATTAAGAATTGGTAATTGTGATTGGAAATTTAAGAATTATTAATATTCACTAAGATTTCATAGTTTAAAAAAAATTATAAATACTTAAAAAAATTTCATAATATTATTTAAAAAATATATAAATACATAGTATTGTTATGAAAACAATAATTATCTTTATTACACCAAGTTCATAATATATACTAACATGTGAGTAAAAGCGCTTATCCAATATGTTTACACATTCCCCAAACTTCAATGGAAAAATTCGATAGGTGTATATTAAGACATGTTGTATGAAAACAATAATTATCTTTATTGCACCAAGTTCATAATATATAGTAACATGTGAGTAAAAGCACGTATCCAATATGTGTACACATCCCCAAAATTCAATGGAAAAATTAGATACGGTGATACTAAATAACAAGTATTTAAATTATATCAATATTGAATATTTAAAGATTAAAAAATAATGTTTACATGAATAATGTTTAAATAAAATAATAATTAAGAATATTTATATGAATCATGATATATGTATAATAAACATTTAGTGTGAAATACAATGCCGTTATTTACGTTCAACAACCAAGCTACTTTATGCATATAGATCCAACACATAACACATACATGCTACTTGGGAAGGTCATCCCCTTTCATAGGGAATCATCCAATTCAGTTGAACACACAAGAAACATGGAATTTCTGTTGCAAGATTTTTGTGGTGGTTGGTTTTAGATGATTTTGGAGAATCCACAATAACCAAGTGACTAGGTGGAGGTTTCCAATTCATATCATCATCAGGATAAATCGAATCCTGATGATAAATCTTTATATTCTCCAAAATCATCTAAAAACAGGGAATTCTTCTCTAAAAACAAAGACATTCATATGAACAACAAGATGGCTATTACGTTCTTCTTATATTTCTTTCACAAATGTGATTGTTATGTGCATTCTGCATTCACGTAGATGCTTCTTTCAACCTTTGAGATCAATAAAGATGTAACATTCCTATCCATCATTAAAATAGTTACATTTGACATTCCTATCATTAAAATAAAATGTGTAGTTACTAATTTCATTATATCAAAAAATGCTCCAAAAAATTTAGTATCAAATTGAGAACTTGCTATGAGTATAATCATTTAGTAATTACTTGTGTAAGTATATAGATGTAATATACATTTGAATTAAAGCTTTATACAAAAACAAGTCATGTTTAACCATCCTAATCATAAAATAAAATAAAATATACAGTTTTTTAATATATAAACAACATTAAATACTTAAAATAAAATAAAAAATATATAATTTTTTTATACATAATCAACATTGAATAATTAAGTTTTAAAGGAAGAAGATTTAGACAACTACATAGGTTGGAAAAAAATTAAAAAAAAGTTGAAAAAAAACATATCTCAACGTTAGTAACGTTGATGTCGAATATAAAACTGAACTTAAGAGAAAAACTACGCAGACCAAAAGCAAACCTAATAATTTTTGTTTACTTAAAAATGAAATCGGAAAAAAAAATCCTTATAATTGGATAACCACTCCAAAGTTATTTCCAAAATCCTATAGCCCATTTCAAGTGCTATCCAGACTCAAGAGGAGATCGTTATAATTGTTCGAACTTCCTTTTATCAATGAATGTAATTAATTTTAAATTTCAAATTTGAAAGTAAGTATAGTGCTCCTAAACAGAAGAAAAGCATGTTATAATTCTCTCGAGAATATAGACGAAGTACATTACTTCATATTTTTATGAATACGATGATTTTCATAGATGTGAACGGTCAGCATTACTTACTGCAGAAGTAACAGAGACAGGTCTAACCACCATGACAATCAATATAAGCTATAACTGCAGAGTATTTTTGGAGTCTCAGTAAAACCACAGACTTTTGGAGTATAACTGAGACAAAGCGACGAAAATTTTTAATAGAGTTTCCAAAATGGATGTAACGTGAACCCTGCCTAGTTGTCTATATGCAAAATACAAACCAAACACTACCAAATTAAACTCTCTGTCATGTCGTCATCTGATTTAAAATCGCTGGCATGCCGTAATCTGATTATATTTCATCAGGGAAGATCTGATTTAAACCACTAAAAGAATGCAGGAGCTTGGGATGAACGAAATTAGAGTATTTTTGGAGTCTCAGTAAAACCAGAGATTTTTGGAGTATAACTGAGACAAAGCGACGAAATTTTTTAATAGAGTTTCCAAAATGGCTGTAACGTGAACCCTGCCTAATTGTCTATATGCAAAATACAAACCAAACACTACCAAATTAAACTCTCTGTCATGTCGTAATCTGATTTAAAATCGCTGGCATGTCGTAATCTTATCATATTTCATCAGGGAAGATCTGATTTAAACCACTAAAAGAATGCAGGAGCTTTGGATGAACGAAATTACAGTATTTTTGGAGTCTCAGTAAAACCAGAGACTTTTGGAGTATAACTGAGACAAAGCGACGAAAAAATTTAATAGAGTTTCCAAAATGGCTGTAACGTGAACCCTGCCTAATTGTCTATATGCAAAATACAAACCAAACACTACCAAATTAAACTCTCTGTCATGTCGTAATCTGATTATATTTCATCAGGGAAGATCTGATTTAAACCACTAAAAGAATGCAGGAGCTTTGGATGAACGAAATTCATCCACGACGATTTAGCCAACAACACTTCCTCTAAGCCTTTCTGGTCTCCTATAAATACAAGCCTTATGGAAGTATGTTATACCAACATAACAGCTCTCTTCTCACAATACTCTCAAAGATGGACGCTCAGTTCATTTGCAAATTGTTGCTGGTTCTGATTGTTGGCTGCATTTCTGAAGCGAATCCGTCAGCTGCCAGATACATTAAACTTCCTCCGCAGTCTCACGTTGCATCTGCAGTCCACTCTAAGCCGCCCGCTCAACCCACAACTGTCTCCACGCCCTCAGTAGTGGAGAAACCAACGCCCTTGCATAGCAAACCTACTAAGGCTGTGCCTGTGCCTGTTTCTCTGGCATACAAGAACAAATCTCCACTTCTTACCAAGGACCGTGTGCTTATTTCAATTCCAATTCCTCCAATTGAACTTCCTCCAATTGAACTTCCTCCAATTCCTATTCCTCCAGTTGAACTTCCTCCAATTCCTATTCCTCCATCCAAGTAGAAATCTCCACCTCCTACATAGGTGGAGATTTCACAGCCAAAACCAACTTATATGCCAAGCCTCCACCATTTCACAAGCCCCTTCGTCCTCCTTCACCGCCAATTGCCACTCTTCCTCCCAACGAGAAACCAGCGCCGTTGGATAGCAAAATGGTTACTGCAAATAAAATGTTAGCGATAGTTTACTTTTCGGTTTGTCTGGTTGAAATGATTGATTAGAATCATGGAAACATGGTTATGTTATTTACAAGTTGTTGGAAAATTGTAATTACTGGCAGATGTGTACTTAACTTCCAGAGTATGTACAAGTCAAGATCTTGTCTGTGAGTCTGACAAGAAGGAAAAGTCCACGAGTAGGCAACATAATTCAGTCGAATTTATTTCAGAAGCTAAGTTGTTAGCTAGATAGTTATTACAGTGTTTAATGGCAAGTCACTAGACCCATGCTGTAGCAATCTTCAGGTTGCCTATAAATAGAAGAAGCAAATTGTAAATCAGTTTACACAGAGACAACACAGACATTAGATAGCAGAGGAACTCAGGGTGAGAAAGAGAAGTCGAAGCTCAAGCTTCTGTGCATGTGATTTAGTCGAAGAGCTAAAGCTCTGTAGAGCGACGAGTCTGGACCGACCAATTTGTAATACCTTATATTTCCACATAATTAAATATATGAAATAGTTTGTGGTTGAATGCATGATTATTTGGCCGCACATATTTCCAGATTTACTTGTGTAAATGTCTTTTACAATTACTTATAAGTAAAAGAAGAAGAACCCATAAAAATCTCACCCCCTGAAAGTTCCAGATTTTACGGCACATTGGTCGACTCAAGTCTTCCTACATATTTGGGCATATGTTTTGCATAAATTATTTGGATTTGTAAATGTGTATATTTTACTTCATCTTACTCACAAGTGAAAAGCATTTGTAATTTTTAATTCTTTAGACTAAGAAACATATTATGCAGATTTCGACCAAAGTGAGCCGACTAGAGTGGTCCGGTGAGCCGACTAGAGTGGTCGGGTGTATAAGCCGACTAGAGTGGTCGGTTGAGTCAGTCGACTGAAGCAGCTGACTTCGTCAAAGGTAAGTAGTGAGCCGACTTAGCCGAAGGTAAGTAGTGAGCCGACTTGGTTGAAGACATGAAGTGAGCCAACTTGGTCGAAGTAAAAAGTGGTCGAGGTAAAAACCGGTCGCACAAGTAAGTCGAAGTAATTTTGGTCGAGTGAAGGACCTACTAAAATTTATAAACTTGTCTAGTCGGACATAGACAAGTTTCACCCGACTAGAAAAAAGGTAAAATGGTCGGCATGAAAAGTGAAAATTAAAACTTAATATTGACTGAGCCCTAAACCCAAGTTTAGTCGGATGGTTTTGGCTATCTCAAGTGACCTCTCTCATCAAAAGTATTCCAGATCTAGTCTGATTCTTGGGTTTATTACATTTGCAGTAAACTGCTTCATTTGTATCAGTTTTTTCTTTCAGCATAGCCAGTTCACTTACCAAGAACATACTTAAATTGCATCATCTATTCGGTTTGAAGTGAAGACTTCTCTAATAGACTGGAGATAATGATGATGGAGATAGTGTATGTGCCGTCATAGTGCAAAAATTAAGTATCCAGATCGTCTTCATCGTGATTTTTTGTTTGTATTATGATTTTACTACTTTGATTACAATAAAGGAGAGGTATGTTGTTCTACTTCCTTTGTTTGCTAAGCTGAAAACAATGCTGATCAGCTGAAATTTCAAACAATGTTGTGTTCTAGTGATTTGTCGATGTAACAATATAATGTCAATATAATGTCAATCAGTGGATACTTTTTTTTATCAAAATAACTATATAGTTATAGCTTCGAGATTTATTATGGCGGCAGAAACAGCTGATTTCATTAAATCTTAGTTCAGGTCATCTCATCCAAATATTTTCAGATTTCTCACACTGTAATCACATAAATTGCTCACTGGAATGGATTAATAGCTAGTTTTATTATCAATTTCTTAGATTTCATTTCATTTCAAATTTCTTTTTTTATCAAATTTCATTTCAATTGATCGAATGTACTAAACATTTAAAAATAAATTAAAAGTAAAGATGTCGTTTTTATTTATTTATGTTTAATTGGTCTATTTTATTGATATTATACACACAGATTTACAATGTAACCAATATCGTCCGCCCAAGTGTAAGATTTACAGTGTTTTCGGACATCAAAGTCTTCACAACGGTTGACATGCATGGTGAAACGTAGAGGAAGAATCCGAAGGCCTCATGAATGCCTCTCTTTTACATATATTTGTCTCTTAAGTATTAAATGACCTCAATGGAACAGAAAATGGTAATCAACGCATGTTGTTATATATATATATATATATATATATATATGTCTTAAGCACACTTAATTAAATGACCCCACTAGTTGAAAATTTAACAGAATATATATAATGATTGGTTTATAATTTGTATAATTTAAAATAATAATATAATCAATATTTCAATAATAATATATTTAGCACTTTATGTTAAAAATTAAAGAAGAGAAAATGATGGAACATACAATGGGCATATTGATTTCCTTCTTCTTATTGGACTCAAGTATTTAGAGGATTATATCATAACAATACCATGGGCCAATATTATGGGCCACAAAATAATATGGGTCACTAATCAAGATAAGGTGATCAAATCAAGTATTCCACTAATGACAAATTAATGTTGCGTTAGACCTCTGACATTACATTTCTTAACACATCCCCTTAATCTCAACTCTTCTCTCTAATATTCAAATGTAGTTGTTTCCAATGGTTCAGCCAAGTGCTCCTTAGAGCCACAAAACTATAAAGAAATTTGTCCATCATTGACTAACTCATGAATGAAATGATAGCGAGCGCCAATGTGTTTTCTTTTTCTATGAAATCATTATACAATTGTATTGCAGAGCTATTGTCAACACATAAAATAGAAGTTGGATCCTTTTCAGTGGGTCCCATATCCTTTAAAAGTCTTCTTAGCCAAACTACATGGAAAACTACTGTGGTGGCTGCTACATACTCTACTTATGCAGAAGACACACTGACAATGGCATGTTTGAGAGGTTCCCAGGTGATCAGATTTGTACCCAAATGAAAATCATAAGTAGATGTGCTTTTCCTATCATCAATAATTTCTCCAAAATCATTGTGAGTGTACCCTGTGGTGAATGAGTGTCCCAAAGGCCCTATCCTAGTGTGCGTGCAACATATCTCAAAATTCTTTTTCCAATTTTCCAATGAGAGTCCTTGGGGCTCCATAAATCTTGAAATGAAACTAACAACATACATCAAATCAGGTCTAGTTGCAGTCAAGTACATTAATCTGCCTACAATTTTTTTATAGAGTGTATAATTTAGTGTTAGTCCATCATCATTCTTTGTTAACTTGGTTCCTAAAGCAACGGGGGTTTTTGTTGGTTTACATTTATCCATTCTAAATCTCTGTAAAATATTAGTAGCATAGTTATGCGGACAAATGAAAATACCTTGATCAGTCTGAGTAACTTCCAGACCAAGGAAGTACTTCATCAGACCTAGACTAGTCATTTCGAATTCTTTTTTCATCACTTACTTGAATTCTTCAAGCACTAAACTACCAGAGTAAATCATGTCATCAACATAAAGACATACAATAAACATGTTACCTTGTTGATATGTTTTTACACACATAGTGGGCTCATTGTTGCTTCTGTTGAACCCAATGTTGATGAGATAGGAGTCAATCCCATTGTACCAAGCTCATCGAGCCTGTTTTAGACCATACAAGAAATTTTTCAGCTTAAACATTTCTTGTTCATGACTTTTGACAGTATATCCAGGTGGTTGGTATACATAAACTTATTATTCAAAAATACCATTGAGAAAATCATATTTCACATCAATTTTATAAACACACCACTGATTTTGTGTTGCAATGGCAAGTACACATGTGATGGTATCCATCCTTGCTACAACATCAAAGTTTTGATCATAATCTGCACCATACCGTTGTGCATATCCTTTGGCATCCAACCTTTCTTTGTGTTATTCAAGATAGATCCTTTTTCATTCAGTTTCGTCTTATACACCCATTTGACTCCAATATTATTTTTTTTCTGCATGGATATGAACAAGATCCCAAGTCTAGTTTTTCTCAATAGAATCAATCTCTTTATTCTTTTCTTGTACCCACTGTGTAGCCATTACCGCTTAATCAAAAGATGTGGGATGATAGGAAAACAAAGCATACTGAAGTTGTCCATCAATAACATGAGTCTTCTCATATATCTCTCTCAAATATTTGGTTTTCTGGTTCTAAGATGCACTGTGTGTTCCTGTTTCTTCTTATTGTTGTACTTCCAATATTGGGATTCTGATAGGTATATCTAACAGATCTAAACTTTCTTTTTCTTGTCTATATGAAGGATCACTCGAACATTTGTCTTCAAGGAGCTCCACATATTTACCCACTACAATCCTTTTGGTGCCAATTTTATACAACTTGTAATCCTTGTGAGGTTCATTGTACCAAGTGAAAAGGAACCGCTCACTCTTCTTATCCATCTTTCTTCTAAGTTCACCAAGTACTTGAGAAAATGAAATAGAACCAAAAAATCTTAGATGAGGCTACACTACTCTTAGTGCCACTACATGATTCTTCGGGAATATTGTCCCGGACTCTCCTCATGGGTGATCTATTGAGCAAGTAGCCTAAGCATGCAAACAATTCATCCAAATACTCATATGATAGCTTCTTGTGTGACACCATGCTAGGGGGCATTCTCATGATAGTTTGGTTCTTTTCTTCAATAACTCCATTTAGTTGTGGAGTGTATCTAGTGGTTAATTGTCTTTGGATTCCATGCTGGTTGCAGAAATCTATAAAATCATGTGAATTATATTCACCTCCACCATTTAACCTAAACACTTTAATGAACTTGCAAAACTATTTCTCAGTCGGGGCCTTGAACTCTTTGAACCTAGAGAAGGTATCTAATTTGTTCTTGAGGAAATAAACCCATATTTTCTTGCTAAAATCATTAATAAATGTCAAAAAATAAAAGATACCTCCTATATATTGGGTTTGCATGGGTCCACATAGGTCTATATAAAGTATTTCAATATGTTTGTTGGCTCGAGATGTGCAAGTATGGAAGTAGTCCCTTTGATGTTTCCCAATGATACAATCCTCATATGAGCTAGATTGTTCATGTATAAATGGTAACCCCTTGACAATGGACTGTTTGTGCACGAGATCAAGACACTTTAAGGGAATATGACTGAATTTGCAGTGCCATAACCAAGTTTCATCTAGACTAGAAACAATATGGGCTGCAAAGTGTGAAAGGTTGGCGCTTCTAAGACTGAGAGGACATATTTTGTTGTTGGCCATTTCAACTTTAGCTACGAGTCTCCTACTAGGGGGTTTATCATAAATGGCACAATATGTATCATAAAATCTAATATCATACTTGTTATGAATTAATTAACCTATACTGATTAGATTGACATTCACATGTGGTACGTAGAAAACCTCATGAATAAACTTCTTTTCATTTTCCTTTGTAAATACAAGAACAATACCTTTTCCTTTTGATGGAACTAGAAATTCATCTCCTTGCTTGATATTCATGACAATAGATGAATCCAAACTAAAGAAAATTGACTTGTTACCTATCATGTGATTGCTGCAATTACTATGTAGTAGCCATAAATCTAAGCTGCAATGTTCTTCAATTGATTGATAGGAGATGATCATAACCTATGACAATCCTTATTCTTCTTTAGAGACATTGTCTCTCCCACTGCTTTGGTCTGCTTGCTTCTTTATTCATTCTCATTCATAGTGGTCATACTTCTTGTAGTAGTTACAATGAATATTGGACTTATTGGCCCATCTCTTTCCTCTTCCCCTCTAACCTTGAGATTTGTTTGAGTTCGTTGAGCGATATGAATATGAATTACTGGTTGTGTCATCTATATGAGGAGGCCCTCAGCCTCTTCTTCCTCTACTTCATCTGCCTCTGCTTCGACCTCTGTTGAGGGAAGATTGGGTGTTGAAAGAATCTCTCAACTACTCTTCTTCTTGATTGAGTCGAGCTTCATAAGATAGAAGGGATCCTGTCAATTCTGCTAAGGTAAATTTTCAAAGATCTTTTATTTGTTCTATGGCAGTCACTACCATAGAAAATTTCTTGGTCATATACCTTAGAATCTTCTGAAAAATCACCTTCTATTCTAAAGGTCCTCCATAGGTTTGAAATTGGGTTACAATGCTTGAAACCCTAGTAATAAAATGATCTACATTTTCATTTTCCTTCATTTTTATACTTTAAAACTGAAGTCAAAGAGTTTGCAATGTTACCATTTTTACTTGATTTGTTCCCTTGTAGGCGGTTGCAAGCAGATTCCAACCTTAATGTGCACTCATAAGTCCTAAGATCCACAGGAAAATGGACTCCTCGGTGCAACTATGGATCAACCATTTGGTTGTGAGATCTTGGTCTCGATGAGTTTCTACAACATTGTTTTGGTCATTACTCATTGTGACCAAAGCATTTGTATCAGGTTCTTTGAACTTAGTTTCAGCCATATCCAAACATTTGTTGAGTTGAAGAAATGTCTTCATCTTGATAGACCAAAACTCATATAGTCGGTACCGGTCAATATAGGTCCAAAGAGCTACTTCAAATTTGAGGTTCTTGTGCTGGTAGTAGCGATGCCGGTATGGCTAACTAGAGATCCTTTTTTTTTTAACTATTTAAAACAATTAACACAGCTTGTAGATCCTTTTTTTTGAGTTAGAAGGGTGCGTCTATAAAAAAACTTGTAAATGAACAAAGACAAACACACTTTTCCTTTGGACAAGGTCTTTCATCGATGCTCTTTTCTTTAAGACAAGGTGCATCACCGGCGCACTTTTCCTTTGGGAAATGTGTGTTAGTGATGTTAGTGACACTCTTTTCCTTCATGCAAAGAACATCATTAACACAATTTTCCTTCAGGAAAGGTGCGCCAGCAATGCACTTTTCATTCAGGCAGGGTCCATCAGTGGGTCAATGACACACTTTTCCTTCAATTAGGATGTGTCATTGCTCCAAGAGAGAATAAAAAGAAAAAATGCACCTGATTCCTTGATGTGTTCCAACTTTGATCACAACCTCCTTGTCTATGTGATTTGCACTATTTGAAAAGGCTTACCCAAGACAAAAGGAATGGATCAATCCACGCACTTTGATACAATGTTAAAGGTTAAAGAAGAGAAGAAAAAGATGATGGAACACACAATGGGCATATTGATTTCCTTCTCATTATTAGATTCAAGTATTTATAGGATTACATCACAACAATACCATGGGCCAATACTATAGGCCGGAAAATGATATGGGTCACTAATCAAGATAAGGTGACCAAGAAAACTACTCAACTAACTGACTAATTAATATTGTATTTGACTAATAATATTACATTTCTTAACACTTTAAACACATAATATATACCAAATAATTATGGGTGATCAAAATAGAGTAGAGTAATATCCATTTTATTAATAATTATGACATGAAAGTTGTTTACAAATAATTACAAATTTTAATATCTCAATCAACATCTATGCATGTAACATAGATGAATAATCTAAATTACTTTGTTAGTCATTATGGTAGACCTAGTCCTTGAGAGAAATAAATCTCAACAACTCCTTTTATAATCAAATCATAAATAACGACATAGAAGTGTAGCAAATAGTGATGCTAATCTCTTTTAGGAAATTATATTAAGGAATCAAACACTAGGGATAGGGATCAAATAGGTTACAAAACTAAATAAGATAAATTAATATCACAAATGGTGATTTATGATTTTAACTCTATCTTGGCAAGGTGCCCTATGTTTCTAGTCTCTATCTCTCTTCAATATGAACCG
>LPNX010354973.1:231239-354902 GCA_001517045.1 Pseudotsuga menziesii
TGAGCAAGTAATTTTCAGCTTGAAACTTATATTAATTGATACATGGATTCATGTATTTAATAAGTTTATAGAGTTTTATAATAATGCTAGCAAACTTGGTAGCATTAATTCCAGACATTTGATGTTAGATTTATGTATAAATAATGCTAAGAGGGTTTGAGGGTTTAAGTGTGATTTCCCATGTTCCATGCGGCAATCTATGTCGCATGCAATCTATGCCATGTCGCATGCAATCTATGCCGCATGCAGTACAGGTGCCACCAAACTGGAATGGCACGATTCGATGGCACGATTCTCTTCAAAGACGGTTCTAGGGATAAATACAATGGAAGGCTGCCCTGCAATTCTTTTCAGAAAGACGGTTCTAGGGATAAATCCAATGGAAGGATGCCCTGCAGTTTGCATCTCGACACTCTAATGACTCCCAAGATACCTTGTAAGAATATGGTGGATAATATTTTATTATTGCATATTAAGCAATACTAATACAATCCAATGGAAGGCTGCACTGCTGCAGTTGAGCATTGAGCGTGGAGACCATGTTGCTGGTGATCTGAATGCCTCTCCCTGCAGCTGAGCATTGAGCATGGAGACCATGTTGCTGGTGATCTGAACGCCTCTCCCAGACCATGCTGCTGGTGATCTAAACGCCTCTCCCAGCCAGCATTACGTCCAAATTTTGACAGTCCTATGACGTGGTTCCTTTCCTGCGAGGTTTTTTTTAGCTTATCCACACACAAGCTGCTTCTACTCATTATTAGTGCCCATAATGTTGGTTGCAATTGAAAACATAAAGCAGAAAATTATATGATGGAAAGGCCAAGGATGCATCAGTTCTGTGGTCCCTCGTTGCAATTGCAAACATAAAGTGCAATTGCAAACATAAAGCAGAAAATTATATGATGGAAAGGCCAAGGCTCATCAGTTTTGTGGTTGTTGCACACTTTTAGACACCCAGGATTTTATAAGATGACAGAGGCGCATATTCTTCTACATAGATTTACCGTGTTGTAGATATGCCACCCTGTGGAATTCTTCCATAAATTTACAGATATTTTCATTGTCATTATGTTAATGCAGGTAGACATCATGGAGCACTGTGCATAATGCATATTACAAACAATAGTTCATGCCATATTTTTATATATGCCTACACTGATATACACGTTTATTTTATAGAAATTTTATGAAACTATAAATGTTCATAATTTACTTGAAGATATACATGATAGTTAATTGAATACCTGAATACCTCTCTCTTTCTCGGGCGATTGTTCCGCCTGCCTGCTGATTTAAGCTTTTTCAATCTCTCAGAGGAATGCATGATCCTTGTAACTGTAGTCACAAACATGAAAACAATGAGAAAAAGAATAATGGAAAGTAACAAGGAAAAAACAAAATCAAAATCAAAATGCTACCAGCAGTCAACAAAATCAGGCTTCTAATTCCATGGGAAACAAGAATCCCGCAAATAATAATTAAGATCCCAACAATCCTACATAGCAAGGTAACAAAATTTGAATTGAAATGGGGAGCAAGAAATTTACAGGTAGCTGAAACATCAAGTAAGGAAAACAATCTTTAAATTCAAAAGGGCCGAAATGGTTGAAAAGGTTAGCAGAAGCTCACCTGCAAGAAAATTTTAAGTTAAGAAATAAAAAGGAATTCAGTTATTAAGAGGGAAATCGACCTCTAGCATACCTCATGTCATCTTTGCATGTTCTATCCTTTCAACCTTTCATCCTCATTCTCCCAGCGACTTGCATGGATCAAACTAATGTTTAATCTATTGGAAAATCCAGGTGCAGTTACTTTTGGAGTTCGAGCAGATTGAGAGACATTGACAAAGAAAAACCACTATACCACAAACACCATGTTTATCTGATTCTTCTCCAATTCTGGATTAGAAAAAGGATCACATGATCTCATTCTTCATGGGTTTCTGCCTCATCCCACAAACCGACCTGATAAAAATGTCGCTAAAAACTAATTAGCAATGGTGTTCTCTCCATAGAGAGCATTGCCTTTCGAGGAGAGGAATCCATTCATTCATTTATTTCACTTTGTTTATTGTTTCTTAACCCAAACAATGCGTCAATGGTTACTAAAAAGGCTTGAAAACTGCTTTCTCCAGCTTTTGTGCATGGCTGAAAAGTGGCAATGCTGCTTAGTCAAAGTGGCAATGGAGGCTAAGTTGTTACATTAGCACGTAGCTCTTTTTGGTTTGAGCTTGATTTGTTAGTTCAATGCAATTATATCAATTAGACATCAAGCGAGCATTGGAAACGCTTAGATAATAGGGCCTTCTTGTAGCGGTATCGGGACCAGAATCGACGAATTTAAGCCCACGTTGTATTATTTGCTGTTTCTGAGCATTGCCATTCCGACCATCACTGAGCTGACATAATAATTATATCAGCGGGCAATATTTAACATTATTGGAACCTTATTATTTTTAGATAATAATATAAAGAGAAAACAGGTTTTAATTATAAACTTATTTGTTTTTTCTTTAATAAGTTAAAGAGAACCTTTAACTCCTCGGATGGGGTGTTAGTTGGCTCCTTAGAAGGAGTAATGGACGATGGGACGTGGTGCATAGGTGGCAAGCTGAGGAAAACGAAGTGGGGGGTCTGCACTTTCCACATAACATCCACATTGATGAACCACATAATTTCGAGATGAGATGCCACAGAGTCACGCGAGTGGTATTTACTCCTCGCACCACTAATTATGTATTATTATAACTAAAATAAACCTAGCCGACTGAAGCAGTCTAAAACCAAGTATACGCAATTTGATAATATGTCTTTTAAGCCTACGGTCCAAGTTATCTTCTATATTAATGAATTCTTTAGTTAAAATATTAATGTTTTATTAACAAGAAAGCCATATTTAAGAATCCTAAAAAAGAATCCTACAGTTTCCATTCGTCATCTAGAATCTATCAATCCGTGATCTGATCGAGAATGGGGATTTCAAATTTTCAAAACCACCTTAAGCATCAATGGTATACAACCCGGTAGTGCAAAATGGCCACCCCGCAGAGGAGATTCGGCGCTTTTTATTTTGCCATCGCTCTTAAGGAATAATGCTAATTATACTCGTTCTTCAACTGCCATAATGCCAATTGATTTTGCTATCACTCTTAAGGTATAATAATGCTCGTCTGTCTAAATCTTTTCCATTCATGCAAGTCACGAATTGGTCTTCGCATGTATCATCGGACGTTTAAACCAATTTAACCCAAGTGCAAAGGAACAAGTATAACATGCAAGCAGGCTATGCAGACTAGTGCTCTCCGTACTTGCTTAAAGAACTTGAATTTCTACTACAGTATCTGTGGTTGGAACTTGTTCTCGCGGTACTTGCTTAAAGAACTTGAATTTCTACTATGGTTGGAACTTGTACTTTTGCCTCTAAAAAGGCAGGGACTTGCTGCCATGCAGCCTCCCTTGTTTATATATATATAAAATTCTTCTTCTTGATTTTATAGCTTATGGCATTTGTCACACATTTGTTTAGGGCCACCTACCCCTTCAATAATTTTGTAAACTTTAACTATTCCATTTCTCTCTTGATTTTACAAACCCCGCAACATAATCGCTCAAACTTTCTTCATGTGTCCTAGAGTTAAATGCACGTGCGAGTTAGCGAAACTATCTCCCAGCTACAATCCTCATAATCCTATGTCTCCTTGAATTTAAAAGGCTCATAATCCTATGGCTCCATTAATTTAAAAGGATATGTTTTTATATTGTGGGGGAATCACCTTGAATTGATAGCTTTGAAAGCAATCGTCAGCCTCCTTGTGAATTAATTCCATGTTCACTTAAGTTCCAATATTTTAATTCATAAAAATAATATGTCCCTTACCTCTTTTAGTGGTTTTGTAACTCTTCAATGTACCCTTTGTATCATATAGGTGACTACTATAGTAATGAATGAGTGTTGTAGATCATGTGCACCACACATCCTCTAAAAATGACCTCATGTTACAAAACAAGAATGCACATTCTCAATATGTGTCCTATATGTCATAGATCCAAACGTCCTCTTTAATCACCTGGGAATTCCCTTCTCTTTCGTCCCCTAGAATCATTCTTTCCACATGTTTATTCTATTAATAAATTCACTTTTGGTGCGATGTAGTGCTAGAAGAAGCCATTCATGGAAATGATTACCACCTTTTTTAAGGATGTTCAAGGTGCACCATATATCTCCTTTTGATTTAATTTATTAAGCATGCATACACTCTATTGAGATTGTGTGAAAGGCATATATGCATTTCCAGTATGTGTCATTCTTGTTAGGTGGTAATGACCACCAACAATAACATCCATGTAGCCTTTATCTAAGACTTGTCTCATGCTTAGATTGCAACTTGTCTCATCAAAGTGTGCAAGGGGCCTGGTATACAATAGTGGTTAGGGCCTTTAGGCATTATCTATCGAAGCTATATGGATTATAAGTTAGCAATAATATGGTGTATAGGGTTCTAATATGGGATATAAGGGATTATGGGTTACAATTGATAAATTCCATATATTAACCATATTTGTAAGGGTTATATATATAGTAGTAAAAGCATATATATGGGAGTGGTTATAAAAGTTATGCATTCACTATTAGGTATTGTTGTAGTTATATGTGTTGGTATACTTGTTTATAAAGGTTATTGGTGTTAGCACTCAAATTTTCTACTTAAAATTTCCACACTTTTGATCAAAATATTTTGGTTGTCTTATTAAACTCTTATATGTGTCGACCTTTTTTCATCCTTTCTTTGAATCTTACGTTGAATCACTGCCTGATTTGATTATGTTCCTGCTAATGCTTTCTTTAGTTTTTCTTTCTTTTAATAAGTTGATTTATTGGATGAATACTGAATATTTCACGACTTGTTAGAAATTTTTTCTACAATATAATCCAAAGAAGGAAAATTATGTCAAAGGGAAGTCTTACTCATTCATCCTTGCAAGAGTTTTTAGTTTTGCAGCGAAGCTCTAAAGACCAAAATGTAAAGGCGCTATAGAATGAGGTTCAATTCTAAAGAAAAAACTTAGGTATCATCATTCATAGAAACTATAGAATGAGTATCAATTTTGTAATAAAATTTCATCTCTCATATCCTGTAGGTGCTATAGAATCCCACCAAACGAAAATACTTCTTGTTTTAACAAGAATTTTCCACCAACTTTTTATGTCAGTTATCTACACCTATCTACCCTACACTTCATCAAATCAATCATACGAGGGATTATCCATCATCAAGGAAATATAGTGTGGAATTACAACCGATACTGACACATTGGCATGATAATTATTTTAAAATTACCAAGATATCCAATCATAATTGTGAGTTTGGCATTTCAGGACACCTGCTTCTTTGTTACTCACTTTATTCTATGACCAACCTAACTGGAAACATGCAAATAATGGTTGTTTGGATATTAAACTTAATTCCTCCCACATGTTATTCTTGTCAAAATTTTAATATTTACATTATGCAACGAATTGTATTTGTTATTTGAAAACCAAAGAATTTAAGAGATTTCAAGTATTCCCTAAGCATGCTACTTCATTTTGGAACAAATTCTGGTGTGCAATAGTTTTGACAAGTTTATGAAGCCATAGGAACAACAAAGAAATAAATACAAAATTGGTTCCAACCAAAGGAACACTGCAATAATTTTATAGATTCTCTAGCGCCACTCAATACTGAAAATTTCCCAGCCACCGCATAATTTTTTATAGCTTCATGTTTTACTCATAAACTTTGGGCACATTTTCCAACCAAATGAAGATGAACATCATAAAACTAAATGTAATTTTTCTTGGGGTTATAAATGGTTTTGAGGAGCATATAATTATATCTCTAAGGATAATTAGATAATTTTAGCATAGCGGATTAGTTAAAAAAGTATTAAATTTCATTTTTTATGATTTAATCACGACAAAGTCCCTTTAAATATCAATAAATTAAAATAAATTTAATAACTATTCCAACGTATGATCCAAGGGATGGGAATGTAATGTCCCAAAAAATTGAATTTAAAAAAAAAAAATATAGGCTAGTGAAAACTACCCAAAAGGGATCATTAGTACTCGTGCGAAAAACACAGGTGCTCCTTATACTTTCGATCTCTTCAGATTTTTCCCACTGTCTTGTTAATCTCTTATCGAGTCTGGTAAATTAAAATGTTTTTTAGGGTTTTCTGATATGGATCAAGTCAGGTGACCTATATAACCTCCCACTCTCAAGACATGCATGAAACTCACTCAATCACAAGGCTTTTAGTTACAACTTGTTCAGTAGTTTGACAATAAGGTGCAGGGATGGAGAACTCATCAAGCTGGCAGACTTACATACGAAACATATGCATATAAATAGCAAAATCCTGACAAGGATGGTACTTATAAATCAAATCACATTAACTCACCAATAGGATGACAGCTATTAGCTATTAATCACCTTGAAAATCACCTAAATGCACATTCAAGAATAAGTACAGTAAAGATAAGGATGATGGCTGAACAACTCATAACAAAAGAGCTTATAATTAGAATAAAAAAGATGAGACGCTTGACAATAGAGTAGGCTTACAAATCCCTCAAGTCGAACCTTTATTATAAAATCAATCATGGGATTTATTGCCTTCTACAAAAATGAAAGATCCTGAAAATTTGATCTGTTTACACAAAAAATACTTGAAAGTGATAGTTTTCTCAAATTAGGGCTTCAAACCCTTTCTAACTATTTGTCTATCTATTGTGATGATATAGTTCACTGAGCAAACTTTTAATAACTAAAGTGGTCGGTGATAATCACCACTGCTGGTTCAGTGTGAAATTGCCACCAACAACGAGTGTCTCGGTGTTTAACTGAAGTGACGTTTCTTATTTAATCCACCAGATTTTTCTACCTTGCCGCCGCAGTCGCTGATCGAAAGCTCTGTCTTCTAGCACATCGGTGCCCTAGACCAAAATGCTGTTGCTATTTTGGAGGTGAAACGAATTAGTTTTATCGCTGTCAGAAGTCATTTGTTAAAGGAATCAGGGAATTAGTCCTGTACGCTGTCGATGGAAAGTCTTATTATTCGCCGATGCGCGTAACTGTTATGCCGCCGCTATTTTGGAGGTGAAACGAACTAGTTTTATCGCTATCGCAATGATTTTTTTCATTGATTGGAGGCCTTGTCTGTTGCCTTAACGACACTGCGGAGATTCTTGGTTCTAAACTTGTCGATCCGTAGCCCTTAGTTCTTTCGATCGCCAATGAGTTTCTATTGTGGCGGAACCCGTAGTCAGTTTGTTTCCTGCCGTTGTGGCTCCTTAGTGAACTATCTTGCTGACGGTTTATGTTTTCAAGCTCCAACACGTAGTCCTTAGTTCTTTTGATCGCTGATGATTTTCTATTGTGGCGGAACTCGTAGGTAGTTTGTTTCCTACCATTGCGGCTCCTTAGAGAACTATCTTGCCGACGGTTTATGTTTTCAAGTTTTGACGTGTACTCCTTAGTTCTTTCGATCGTCGATGATTTTTTATTGTGGCAGAACCCATAGTCATTCTGTCTTCCATTGTTACTGCTCCTTAGTGAACTATTGTGTCGACGATTAGTGTTTTCAAGATCCGACACGTGGTCCTTAGTTCTTTTGATCGTCGATGATTTTCTATTGTGGTGGAACCCATAGTCAGTTTGTTTCCCGCTGTTGTGGCTCCTTAGTGAACTATCTCGCCAATGGTTTATGCCGTCAAGCTTCAGCGCCTTATTAAGTAGTGGTTCCAATTTCTGATACGTGACTTCAGCAGCATTTTAGTGCTTTATACCGCTAACACTACGGAAACTTTCAGCTTTACTTCGCCGACGCATAGTCCTTAGTTCTTCTGATCATCGAAATTTTCATCTAATTGCAGAAGCCGCAGTCTATATGTCTGTAGGTGGCTAATCAGATGTTTTGATCCTCGCCCAAGCCACCAAAGCTACAACTTTGTGAAATGTTCATAAAAAATAGAGGCTTTCAAACTGTTAGTGATATTCATATCCCTCATTGCGTGAATTAAATTCTTCATACTATTGAAATAAATTATTTTGGGAGATAACATCTGGCTCTTACTTGGGGATGGGAACCTTCCATTGAGGTCCCAAGAACCCCTGACCAAAATTCCTTTCCCTAAAAGAAACTAAGTAACTTAACACTATCATTTATTGTTCCATTGAGCATGGAGTTTATTCTGAAAGAAAAACAACCTACTATCTACTAATTTACAATCATAAGGCCTCAGAGCCTTAAATAAAATAGAGCTTCAAGAAACGCCCATTTACCGGGCCATCAAATACCTCTTCACCTTCCAGAGTATGCAATTTGAAGGTGTTATTTTTATGTACCTGGGCTATCACAAAAGGGCCAATCCACAAAGAGTTGAATTTTCCATGTTTCCCCTTGTCCTGTCTGACAGCATCCCACTTGAGGGCCCAATATCCAACCTGGAAGTTGTCTGCTTTTGCTCTTTTGTCAAACATGCCCTTTATCCTCTGTTGATGAGCTTCTAATTTTCCTACAACTTACTCCCTTATTTGTTGTAATTCTACCAAATCCATCATCCTTCTTACCATATCATTTTGTTCATCCTCCTCTTCCTGAAAGAACTTTGCCACTAGAAGGATGAGCTATATAGGAAAGATGCCTTCTGTGCCATAAACTAGTTTGAATGGAGAAGTCCCTATGGATCTTTTGTCTGTTACCCTATTAGCCCATAAAGCAAACTTAAGCTTTGAATCCCATCTTTTCTTATTTATCTCTAGTAGTTTCCTGATGATTCTGACTAAGAATTTGTTGGATGACTCAGCCAGGCCATTTCCTTGTGGGTAATAGGATGTGGAGTGCACCAGTTGAATACCCATTGATTCACACATTTTAACTAGTTCCCCAGCCTTAAAAGATGGTGCATTATTAGTTACTAACCTTACTGGGAAACCAAACCTGCTGAATATGTTCTCATATGAAAATCTCATGATGACTTGATGAGTGGCATTTTTGGTGGGCACTACCTCTATCCATTTGGTAAAATAGTCAGTGGCTACTAAAATCCATTTATGTTTTCCAATGGAAGATGGATTTATTTCACCTATGAAATCTAGACCCCATTGCTGGAAAGGCCCATTCACTGTAATAGGCCTAAGGGGCAAGGTCTTGAGCTGCTGCTTCCCTATAAATCTTTGACATTGGTCACAAGCCCTTACAAAAGTGCATATGTTAGCAGAGAGGACTGGCCAATAGTAGCCTGCTCTTAATATCTTGTGGGCTGTGGTTTTCCAGTAGTGGTGGCCTCCACATGTATTGGAATGAAAGTGATGCATGACGTGTTCTGCTTCCTCTTTATCTAGACACCTTAACAAAATTCCAGACTGATCCCTCCAGTACAACAATTTGTCAATTATGCAAAACTTAACATATTTCAACTTAAGAGCTTGTGCTTGGTTAGGATTGAGATCAGGAGAAACTTCTAATTTTTTCAAAAATTGAATGATACCTGAACACCACTCGCACGAAGATATGTTCTCAGCTACTGATGGACTGTTATTCTGATCTTGATTTACTACCGTTTCCGCTGCTACCATAGTCTGCACCTTTGCTGATCTGACACATGTGAGATCTATTCCCAATAGTTCACAGTTTTCTTTGGCCATGAGCTTGGCCAGACCTAATCGCCTTACCAGCTTGGTGGGTTTCACCTCTACATCAAACTCAATGAGTTTGGCAATCCACTTAGCTCTCTTCCCATTAATGTCAAGCTGAGTCAAAACATCCTTCACAATAGCTGAAGGGACATATGCAATGACCTTTTCATGGAGAATGTAGATTCTAAAAGCCTTCAAAGATTTTATGAGAGCATAAGCCTGCTTCTCAATTGGTTCATACTTTAGCTCAGCATCTCTCAAGGTTCTGCTGAAAAAAGCAATTGGATGATCAAGACCTTCATCATTCTTTTGTAACAGTACAACTGCCACTATGTCATAATATGCAAAAGAGAAAATGTAAAAACCCTTGGTGTAGTCGGGACTAATCAAGGTTGGGGCCTCCATGATGGCTTTCTTAATGTCTTCAAAAGAGTTTCTTGCTCGGTCAGTCCACTTTATTTCCGCATCCCTTTTTAGCATGACTGTTATATGCTCTACTAGCTCGAAGAAATTTGGAATAAACCTTCTGACAAAGTTTATCTTTCCTAAAAAGGAATGAATGTCTCTTTTTGACCTTGGTATTGAAAGTTTTTGGATTTCTTCCACCCTCATCGGATCGATCTTTACACCTTCAACTGAGACTATGTGGCGTAGGAGCTTTCCTTCATTGAGTGCAAACTGGGACTTCTTGGGGTTCAGTGATATTCCATACCTTCTGCACTTCAGAAATACCTCCCTTAAATGCTGCAAGTGGTCATGATGGCTGTGAGAGTAAACTATTAAGTCATCCAAATATATCAGCACAAATTTATCTTTTAGCCCTACAAAATCTAGGTCCATAGCTCTCTGAAAAGTAGCCCCAGCATTCATTATCCCAAATGGCACTTTAACATACATGAAGGTGCCCCAGGGGGTGGTAAAGGCAGTCTTCTCTTGGTCATCTGGGTGCACAGCAACTTGGTTGTATCTAGAGAAGCCATCAAGGAAGGACATGACCCTAGCCCCCAAGACTTTTTGCAGCAGTTGTTCCATCTTGAGTAGTGGATAGTTGTCCTTTTTGGAACACTTGTTTAGGTTTCTAAAATCCACACACAACCTGATTTCTCCATTTTTCTTTCTTACCACTACTAGATTTGCAATCCACTTGGAATACCTGAGGGGGATTATGATCTTGGCTTTGAGGAGTTTGTGGACTTATTTCTCAATCACTAGTAATAGAAGATGGCTGATGGGTCTCAACTTCTGTTTGAAAGGAATGGTGTCCTTTTCCAAAGGAATCCTGTGTTTGATGATGTTGGTGGCATATGTTTTTAGGTCACTATACTCCCATGAAAAGACATCAGCAAACTATTTTATCAAGCTGCAACATTCAGAATTTTTTCCAGCAAGCAACCCAGTGGATAGATTTATCAGTTTTGGATGCCTTTGGATACCTATGTTTTGCTCTTAGATAGCAGGATCTAGATCCCTTTTGGTAGGCTTGAAAGGGATGTCATTGTGATCAAACAATTCTTCCAATGGTACTAGACCTCAGGGTATGCAGTTGCTAGGCAATTGGACAATATTTTTCTCAGTCACTTTATCTTTTAACTTGAGCTGTTTGAATTCCTCCATGTTAAGGTTTTCCTGGTCTATGTGTATGTCAGAGAATTCATTTACTAACTGAAGGAATTTACTCAGCTCCTTGTCATTTTCAAACACCCTCCAAAATTGTACATTGTCTAATAGAGAGGGTCTGTACTTGACCTGAACATCATAACTAAGCTTAGGGAGTAAAGGAGGAACAAACAAACTTGCGGAGATGGCTATGGAATCAGCCAGGTGATTCAAACCTCTAGGAATATATGACAATTCAAAAAACATAAAGGAGTCTCTGAGTTTCCATACCTCCTCCTTGTAGGCCTTAAATGTGATATTTCTCTTCTGAAAAGTGTTGTTGACCTACTGTATGATGAGGTCTGCATCTCCAAAAATATTCATGCACATGATCCCCATCTCCTTGGTGGATTTAAATCCTAGCAGCAAGGCTTCATATTCTGCTATGTTGTTAGTGGTCTTGAAATCAAGCTTACAAGACAAGTGAATGTTTTCCATAGATGGGGAGATCAATAATACACCCGTGACTGCTGAGCTTTGAGAGCTAGCCCCATCAAAATACATGGTCTAGATTTCTGTCGTGACTTCTTCAGGCTACTGATGGGTGGGGTCAATGAGCTGAACTGATGTCTACTAATTATCATCTATTTGCAAAATGCAAGACCTGAAATCAGTGTCTACTGCATACATGGGGTGATTCACTGAGTGGCTCTCCTTGCTGATAATGTATGCGAGTTGATTTTCCCTATACAACCTCTTAGTCTCCCCTCCAAACATGGGAGTCGTGGCGTATGTGAGATCCATCTAAAGGGTGCCACCTAGTATTTTGCTCCATGACCAAGATATCAAGAGGCTGAATTTTGGAGGAATATCGACCACTACAATGTCCATCATTACGCTTTTTGAAGGTAGTTGCATTAAGTTTACAGCAAGGTATTTGATGAGGCCCAAGCACTTGACCTTCCTAGAGTCAAAGGAGAATAAATCATGGTAGGGCTTGGTGATGTTGAGGCCAATCTCATCCATGACACCCTTTGGCATTAGGTTATGAGAGGCTCCTGAATCCAGCAGACAGTTATGGAGGATTTTATCATGTATGTTCAAGGATATATAGAATAGTGGGTAGGAGTCCTTTAGGTCTTCGATCATGGGGCCCAGGGTTACAATAGGATTGTCATCTTGTAGGTTCAGAAAGTCAGTGTCAATGTGCACCTTGGGCTGAAGGGAATTAAGAATGGAGGTTTTGAATGCATCATTCTTCATTAGCTCGATTAAAGGGAAATGGATTTTCAATTTTTGAATTTCAAACTCAAGGTTGAAGGAATAATGAAGCCTATATGGAAACCTTACCTCAGGAGCTATAGGTTTGAGTTGGACTTGATCAGGTGTCACTGAAGGTGCTGGTTTATGCAATGATTTGGATGGGGTAGCCACTTTCTTTGGTAAAACAATAACCTTTCTTACTGGTCAAGCAGGCTACTTGACAGGTACAACAATCTTCTTGAGGGGAGAAACCACCCTAGACCTCAGTTTGTAACCTCCCTGACCATCATCCTAATAGACACCCTCTTCAGTGATCTGCTCATCAATCAGGGCTTCCTCATATTCTTCCTGTGTTAGAAAATAATAGTCCACCTCATCCTCCATGCAGTGGATATTGTCTTCAACTTCTCCTTCTTCTTCAATGAATTTTGGCTCTTCTTCTCCTACAGTATTTTGAAATGGATCTCTTATCCTCTGATCTTCCCCTTGATTTCTCTCCCTTCTGAGAATCTGAACTAGGGGGTTTCCTCTTCTATAAGGAACAAAATATGGGTTTAGAGGAGCAAAGTTGCTTGGCCCTTTAGCCCTCACTGGTAGATGTCCTTGGATCTTCAATTTAGACATTTCAGTAGTCAGGTTATCTAACAGTTTGGCCATTTTTTCAATCTTATTCTCTAATGTCGAACCCCCACTATATTTTGTTGGCTGCTTTTTCTTGTCTATCTTCCCTTTGACCTTCTGAGATGCCATAATGTTTGACTCTACTTCTAGGGAAACATTCTGCATGAGTGATAAGGAAACAAAACTCCTTTCTCAGAGAAGTAAGCAGAAGTCAGAGTCAAAGGCATTTGCATAAATTATCGTAGCTGAGGTATCAGTGGGATTAATTTCGATAGGGATCTTGCTATACATATTGTTGAATATCTTGGTAAAGTTGGAGACAGACTCCCCATTTTCTCTTTTCAAGTTGCTGAATTCTGTGATATAGTAGAGGCGGTCCCTCCTTTCTCCGCAATGCTTTAGGAAAATGTCATCTAGGGCCTCTATTCCTGCCACTAATCCGACAAGAAGTTCCTTAAACCACTTCCTAGCCTAGCCATCTAGGCTCTGCACAAACACCCTAGTCCATACATCTTCTTGTTCTATGTTAATATTTTCAGCATAGTTGTAAAAAGCCTCTAGATGTTCTTCAGTAGTGAAATCCCCTTCCCTCATAAACTTAGGCATATACTTGAGATAATCCCTAGTAGACAAGGCTGCGAAAGGATTTGGCAGAATTAAGGGCACATACCTGGCTACTAGGATCCTTTTCATCTTGGTCAATAGAGGGGCAGCCATATTGGAAATGGGTGTGGACAGGGTTGTGGAAGGTTGCACTGATCAAGATACTTGTTGAGAAGGTGGTGGTATACTTATCCTAGTGGAGTCACCAGGGATTGGATCTTCACAAGCAGTAGTGCTTGAAGATGACCAACCCCTAGATTTTTATAATATATCTAAAAATTCCTGGGAATTAAGAGTTTCAACAGAAGAAATAATAACAGAAATATTTGGTGAAATAACCGATGTAGCTTTTTCTGTAGTACTGTTTGTCTGTGTTAGTAAAGCCTTAGCTTACCTCAAAATTTTTTCTGGATCTGAAAACGGTGTTGCTGGTGGCCCCTTTGGGTTTGCTCTGGTACTTGGTCTTCTTGAAGCCACCTTATATCAATGGAATCACCACATAGATGATTACAACCATAATAATGTCCAATATTTGTCTATCATTAAAGCATGGATCTATGTCATCTCCCAGGGAAGCTGAGCTTCAATCTCCTCTCCCCGGCAATGACGCCAGTTTGTTATCACTCCAGGAAACTCCCCTACGTTGTAGCTCGAGGATGCCTGGTAACTTAAAATGTTTTTTAGGGTTTTCTAATATGGATCAAGTCGGGTGACCTATATAACCTCAAACTCTCAAGACATGCATGAAGCTCACTCAATCACAAGGATTTTAGTTACAAATTGTTCAGTAGTTTGACAATAAGGTGCAAGGATGGAGAACTCATCAAGCTGGTAGAATTACGTACAAAACAGATGCATATAAATGGCTAAATCCTAACAAGGATGGTACTTATAAATCAAATCAAATTAACTCACCAATAGGATGACAGCTATTAGCTATTAATCAACTTGAAAATCACCTAAATGCACATTCAGGCATAAGTACAGTAAAGATCAGGATGATGGCTAAACAACTCATAACAAAAGAGCTTATAATTAGAACAAACAAGATGAGACGCTTGACAATAGAGTAGGATTACAAATCTCCAAAGTCAAAACTTTATTATAAAATCAATCATGGGATTTATAGCCTTCTACAAAAATGATAGATACTGAAAATCCGATCTGTTTACGCAAAAAATACCTGAAAGTGATAGTTTTCTCAGATCAGGGATTCAAACCCTTGCTAACTATTTGTCTATCTATTGTGAATATCTAGTTCACTGAGTGAACTTTTGATAACTGAAGTGGTCACTGATAATCACCACTGCTGGTTTAGTGTGAAATTGCTGCCAACAACCAGTGTCTCGGTGTTTAACTGAAGTGACCTTTCTTATTTAATCCGCTAGATTTTTCTACCTTGCCATCGCGGTCGCTGATCGGAAGCTCTGTCTTCTAGCACATTGGCAACATAGACCAAAACGCTGCCACTATTTTGGAGGTGAAACAAACTAGTTTTATCGCTGTCAGAAGTCATTTGTTAAAGGAATCGGGGCACTAGTCCTCTACGCCACTGATGGAAAGTCTTGTTATTCGTCAATGCACGTAACTGTTATGCCGCCGCTATTTTTGAGCTGAAACGAACTAGTTTTATCACTATCAGAATGATTTTTGTCATTGATCGGAGGCATTGTCTATTGCCTTACCAAAACTGCGAAGCTGCTTGGTTCTAAACTCGCCAATCCATAGCCCTTAGTTCTTTCGATCACCGATGAGTTTCTATTGTGGAGGAACCCATAGTCAGTTTGTTTCTCGCCGTTGTGGCTCCTTTATGAACTATCTTGCCGATGGTTTATGTTTTCAAGCTCTGACGTGTAGTCCTTAGTTCTTCCGATCGCCGATTATTTTCTATTGTGGCGGAACCCATAGTCAGTTTGTTTCCCACTATTGCGGCTCCTTAGTGAAATATCTTGCCAATGGTTTACGTTTTCAAGTTTTAACGCATATTCCTTAGTTCTTCCAATCGTTGATGATTTTCTATTGTGGCGGAACCCGTAGTCAGTGTGTCTTCCGCCGTTGTGGCTCCTTAGTGAACTGTTGTGCCGACGGTTAGTGTTTTCAAGCTTCGACGCATAGTCCTTAGTTCTTCCAATTGCCGATGATTTTCTATTGTGGTGGAACCCGTATTCAGTTTGTTTCCCGCTGTTGCGGCTCCTTAGTGAACTATCTTGCCTACGGTTTGTGTTTTCAAGCTCCGACGCCTTATTAAGTAGTGGTTCTAATTTTCAATACGTGACTTAGGAGGAATTTTAGTGCTTTATACCATCGACACTACAGAAAATATCATCTTTACTTCGCTGACACGTAGTCCTTAGTTCTTCCGATCGCCAAAATTTTCATCTAATTGCAGAAGTCGCAGTCTGTATGTATGTCGATGGCTAATGAGATGTTCTGATCCTTTCCCAAGCCACCAAAGCTACAACTTTGTGAAATTTTCATAAAAAATAGAGGCTTTCAAACTATTAGTGATATTCATATCCCTCATTGCGTGAATTAAATTCTTCATACTATCGAAATAAATTATTTTGGGAGATAACAGAGTAAGTGATTATTAGTTCATTTACTTCTTATGTCTTAATTCTATTATTTAAACTATCGATATATCTTAGTTATTACTGTTGGTGAATTAATGAATTATATAGATCATTGTTTTTCTCCCACACATGTATACTTTGTTTATTTAATAAAAAATAAATTAACTTTGTTGATGGGAACAAAGTTATGGAGTGGGAGGACTCGTTCTCCCATGACGATCTGAGAGGAAAGGTTATTCTTCGTTATGCAGGCTTACTTAGTTCATTCTAACTAAGGCACCTTATCCATTGATTCATAGGTTACTCTTGCGACATCGGGATTATTGGTTACTTGACACAATTCATGTCTTAGTTATACTTCCCATTTTATCTTGCACTTTTGTTAATGATCCGTTTTACGACTCAGGTATGCCCTATGTTTTCTAATTATCTTTATTCATTAATTTACTAGATGCTTATTAATTGACTTACTATCCCTACCATTATTATTGTCTATCTATTGTTTAGTTACTTACTCGTCTCTTGTTTCTATTTTGTAGGTTTACCTTGGTGACGAGCTTGTAAGCAGAGTATTAAATACAAAGAACAAGTTAAAAACATAATACTAAGATCAGAACCTAGTTAATACAGGAATATTTATGAGAGATGCAACCTTGAACATAAACAACATATGATAAAAATTCTCCATCCTATGATTAGTAATTTGCAGATACAAACCCTAGCAGAATGTTAACCCTAAAGCTGAACCATTAGGGCTTAGAAATTATATTGCAGCCATCACTTAACATAAAAAAGTACTAAAACTTTGGGAAGAAATAGAATAGGCCTTCAAGGGTTTCATACCTGAATTTGAAGCTTTGTCAATGGCTACACCTGCACACTTAAATAACCAACATTAACAATTCAATTCAGATCTGACCTATGTTTGATGACAAAATCACTTGGGAACTACCACGTTCCTCCCAACCATGACCCAGAACGATTCCTAGTTCTAATATAGATCCCCCTGAGCTAGACTCCAACATGCAAGTAGCTTAAATCTCCTAAGGTATGGTTTCCTAACTAGTAATCAGTTCTGAATCAATCCTCTTGTCCTTGCACGAAAAGTTCTCCAAGAAAAATACTTAGGAGCAAAATAGGTAGAATAATAATTCTCCTAGATGAAAAATCAGAACTCCCAAGCCTTTGCTTGGCTTGAGTCTTTATAAGCAGAATTTTCAATCAAAAGGGCAGTTAAATAAAGAAATCCTTGATTTTTTATTTAACCCTTTTTAATTTACTGGGGTAACTTTCAATTCTTAACCTAGGAACTTTTAACTAGTTCCTAGTTAGTCTTTCATAGATATTTCACTATTTATTAATCATTTAATAGTAAATAATAGTTGGTGGAGTTTCTCTCCTTTCTTTATTCAATTATATAATTAATCATAATTAATTCTTTATACATACTATGTATAAAATACATAGTATTTTAGTACTTGTTAACACTTGTCTTCGGGAATCATGTGTCATGATCCCTTATACTTAACGACACTCCTTTTTTAAGATCAAGTAGATAGATGGCTCAGGTTTGCCAGGCTAGGCAACTCTAAACATCCTTGCATGTTGGATTTCCCTCGTATAACATGGTAGTTCTTCAGTACTTGATGAGAATACAAAAATTTGAAATTTCATTTATTCACTTAAAAATAAGTATGATGAGATCAATATTATTCCTTGAGTCATTTTCACTCGTAGGTGATTTTAATATTTTCAGCAACCCCTAGTGCTTACTGGATCCCATACTCAATGCTTATAACAGGGAGTTACAAACATAATGCAATTCCAGATCTCTCGCTCAACACTAAATTCTAGGCTGTACTTGTACGATACACCTAGGGATACAATGGCCAAAGATCTGATGCTCTAGAGCTTATGCTCAACATCAACATGGAATGCTCTAGGGCTTATGCCCAACATTTCCAATTATATTTTCATATGTTCCAGATCTTTATGCTCAACACAATGTAAGTTCTCATGTGCTCCAGAGCCTCTCTCTCAACACAAAAACATCTCATCGATCATGCACTTCAGGGTCCACGCCCAACACAAACATTTCATCAATCATGTGCTTTAGGGTCCATGCCCAACAAAAAACATATATATACCTATATATCATCAAAAATTGTCTTACGCCCAATATACAAAACAAATCATCATGTTCATATGCAGTGGGGTCTTTGACCCAATATAAAATAAAACATCCATATAATCATCATGGTCAATAGGCTCATGCCTATAAATGGTAGGTCCAAAATTCAGGATATTACAGGGAATCATTACCAACATCTTCTATAAACATCACCTATCCATTCCAAGCCAATTTAGACATAAATTCCACCTCTAAAAGCCATTTACTCTTAATCATGATTAACCAGTCATTGATGTTATGATTACGATACTTAATATAATTTAATTTGTTTATCACTTAACCAGTGTTTATAAATTTCAATGGATAATTAACACCTAATAACATGTAAATAAGGCCTAATTACCATTTTTCAAATTATTTAAACATAGTAATTATGAAAATGATTCCACAATAATTAGTTAGCTAGTTGTTCAATACTAAAAACTAGTCTTGCACTAATTCGACACACAAATATACCAATGAACCAAAAAGTGAGGTTACAGCCATTATTCACATATTTAAGACTACTGATACATAAAAATAAAATACTTTTGCAGATCTTATTTGAGAAAATAACCAAATAATATTCTAAGTTCAATCAGTACAACACGTTAATAAACATTGTCAAGAATTCAATCAAACCAATCAGAACGAGTTTCGAGGAACACAGAAGTGAAGTTACAAATATTTAAAATATAATTATAGATTACAATTGAATTACCAATAATAGATAATATGATTGTACAAACATCTTTTACCAAAAACAGATATTTGAATCCAAAAACTTGTTACCACACTGCAATTTACCTAGTTTCCAATTTAACTTTCCAAATGAAAAATAAAGAGAAATATATGAATATTGTAGCTCATGGGAGTTGTATGAAGGGTCACTTACAATCATATAAATGTAGCTTTCAACCCATATATATTCTATTAAACAAATCACAAAACTAGTTAATTCTACTCATATGAATTGCCTAGTAATTGTAGGAATTGCTAGTATAATTAAATCCACAGCTCATAGAATCATTTAAATGAAATTAAAAATATAAAAAAAATAAACAAAATTATCATTCATAACATAAGTATATCTCTTTCAAACATTTTTTCTAGAACTTCATATGCAAAGTCACAAATCTACTCAAAACAATTCCATTGAACGAGCTAGAAATTGGAAATTGATCTAGAATTTCAGTAGACATTTCCCCAACACTACTAGGAATATTTATTGCCACATTGTCACACAAATTTTAATATTATTTATCACACATAAGTATAAAATGAATACTAAATCATTTTTACAAACATTTCATGTTCCTAGTCTTCAAACTATGCCAAACAGTCCGATTGAAAAACTAATTTCTTAATAAAAGATAGAAGCATCAAAGAGAAGTGTGTTAAACCATTATTAGCTTACTATACCATCAAAATACACATTATATAATAAATATGGGTGGGAATATAAATTATGTGGAATACATATGAAATAATTATTTCCTTAAACAATTTGTGCACAAAATCCCAAATTTTTTTTCCAATTCCTTCATAAAATTTACTTGCATAAATATATTGAATTGTGTGAGAAATTTCTTCCACAAATAACTCATATGTTTGATCAAAAAATTCATGTGCATCCATAAATAAATCATATCATAAAAAAGTAAATTAAATAAACATGATATATATCATTTATATTATCAATGCGTAGTTGGCATCATCCAGAACAGGTTGCATCCATCCTTTGGCGTTGTGAAGCTAGATCTCACTTCGATAAGCCACCCTCGACATGCGTCAACAAATACACAACAAAGGTACACTCAAGAATAGCTAAATAATTATTTTAGGAATCTAAAACTCTATTTGTCACCACATACTTCCTATTCCAACCTAGTATCAACTGTGATGGTAATCCAACCCCCCCTAGGCCATTGAGATATCGCCATTCACCACCATGATTTCTATGAAAGTCTAGGGAAAGGTCAAGTATTTTAAATAGAGAAATTAGACCAGATTTTTATGGTATTACTACAAACATCATACAATATCACAATGCTTTAAGCACAAAATTCATTCACATAGCAGAGCATTCATGGTTTTCCAAGATCAGAAGTTTACTAATCACTCACCATCAAATGTATGAACAACAATACAAAAGAACTATGAAAAACAACAACCCCAAACCAAGGATATCAAACATGTATTTATAGACCAAAGAAGTTAATTCTAACTCAATGGGGTCAAACTAAACCAAGGTAAGCCAACTTGAGTCAGTACAAGGGGGTTAATTCAACTACAAGAGGTCAACTCTAATCCAACCCAAACAATTCGAATTTCAAGGAGAGTGACTCCAATCCACTCCACCCAACTCAAATTCATATGTGGACAGGTCATCCATGAAGATGGACCAAAATTAGTGAGTTGAGGTGTCACACAACCGAAGACATCTTCCCAAAATATAAAAGCAGGGGTTACATAAGGATTTACACAAGGATTTACACAAGAGTTACACAAGGGTTTACACAATTATTTACACAAGGAGTTACATAATTATTTACACAACTTTTGAGTTGTTAAGGATAAAAATATCCAATGAGGGAACACTTGTGCAAATGGGTGTTACAAAACTAAGAGTAACCTCCACAGAGGAGTTACAAAACCACCAAAGGGTATCAATCAATAAGTGGCACCCACCCAAACACCAAGGAGGCCCACTAAATCAAGAATTAGGCTTAATAATACCGACATAAGCTAAAATAATAAAAAGTTGGGTCTGTGTACAATGTTTGGGTGATCATCAACTAATAAAGACACCAAGGCATAAGTATGGACCAATATCAACCAAACAAGTTCTAAAGTGCTAGGACTATCTCCATTCCCTCTCACATTGTGGGTCTAAGCCTCACATACTTTTTTAGTGATCCCTAATGTGCCCATTGTCTTCATTAATTAATTATTTATAAAATAATAATAATGTCTCTAGGTTTTTAAAGACCTTTTTTCCGACACTCTATGCAACAATAATAAACAATTACTAACTACATATGTATGGGGATTAACACAAGGGGTATTACACAAAAGGATGTGTTTTCTGCAGAATCGGTCAAATTAGCCGACATGGGTGTCATATTCTTGAAATCAACAATTGTTTAGGATATACAGGTTGTTCTTTGGAGCATATTTTTCATTTTTTTCAAATTCTAGTTTCCTCAAAAAATGCCTAGTCAACTACATCATCATCCATTCGACCCGCGGTTCAGATCCTAATTTTATGAATACAAAGAATTAGGATTAGATCAATTTGTTTAGGATCTATGTTTGATCTAGTTGAATTTAGAATTTTATTTTTTACTTAATAAGGATTATGAAAGGAGTTGGGGGGTTCTTCCTTCAATAAATTGAAAGAGGTCAAAAAGGGAAACTTTTCCTTTGTATATTTTGGAACAACTAATGCATCAATGGTTTCATATGTTCATCACTCATTCATTCATTTGTCAAAATGTATTTTCTTCCATGTTTTCTTCTTATATGGATGCAAAAAGGATTATTCAGTTGCATTGATTATCTTTAATGTTCCAGATCTAATGGTATTCTATTGTCTATGACTTGAAATTTACCTTCATGTGCATGATTTTGTACTTTAAACAATGTTTTATGTTTTTAGTATCTTCTGTTGATATTAAAACATCATGAGTTATTCTCTAGTCTTGTGAGTAATATCAAGACAGTAGACTTGTGAGTAATATCAAGTCCTACAAATATCCTCATATGATTGAGGTGGTGATGTTGTAAAGCTTGTGAGTAATATCACGTTGATTCTTGTGGGTAATATAAAGATAGTGGAGTTGTGAGTAATATCAAGTCAGTAAATCTTGTGAGTAATATCAAGCTGAGTCTTGTGAGTAATACCAAGACAGTGGACTTTTGAGTAATATCAAGTCAGTAAAACTTGTGTGTAATATCAAGTAAAGTCTTGTGAGTAATATAAAGTTCTACAAATATCCTCATGTTGTGAGGTGGAGTACTTTATTATGTTAAATTAGATAGACTATGTGATGTATGGCTAGTCATGGTCAATCGATGCTACAAGTCTCCTTTAGGGATTAGCTACCCCTAGAGTGATTTACTTTAGCATATCACTGTATGACCTAGGGAAATACATATGATAATAGGTTCGGAAATGATCTTATGAGTATGATATGATTAATTAATGAAAACAACTATGGACCATGAAGAGATATTTAATATAAGCACAAAGATAGAGAGAGAATTCAAATTGCATATGTTGGCACCAAGTAAAATCAAATTTATTAGATATCAGTTGAGTATTAGTTATGGTAAACAAGTTCATTTAGTTAAGGAATCAACTCCTTAATTTATGCAAGTGGTTATTGGAAATAAACACTAATGGAGATGCACTTGTTTTGTTTGGTTACATTTAGTTCTGTTTAGTTCCATTCAGTTCTATTCAATTACATTCAGTATTGTTTAGTTATATTCAGTTATTGTTCAGTTACATTCAATTCTATTCATTTACATTCAGTTCTTATCAGTTACATTCAATTATGTTCAGTTACATTCAGTTCTGTTCAGTTACATTCAATTATGTTCAGTTACATTCAGTTTTGTTTAGTTACATTCAGTTGCATGTAGTTTCGCTAACTTCAGCTCAGTTAACAACTCAGTTAGAGTTAGGTAATTAATGGAAGGCGCATATCTTATTGTGGAATATAATTATGGAGTGTCATATTGACACCAGATCAGTGTGGGGTGCATAATTAAATATGTATCAATGTTCTAAGTGTTAACAAGTTACTGATACATGGAACCATTATATTTTTATTGTAAAACCTAATTTGACTTCTTATTAAACTGATATGGACTTGGAATGTTAGATAAAGTGTTCCATTAGATCTCCTCTCTCTAGTTCTCTAGATGAAAGCAATATGCTATTGTGTTGTAATCTTTCTCTGCTACTAATAATTCATACTCTAAGATTGTTTGCTAGGTTTTTCATTCTTCGAATCAATGGAGGGTTTTCCTAGGGTATATCCTGTGTTGTGTTGTTTGATTTATATATTTGAATTATTGATGTGATTTATATGCACTCTTATTATGGATTAAAGTTTTATAGGTCAATTATATTCATATTTTTCTCAATCACTAACATGGTATCAGATCTAGGGAGAGAAAGAGATTTGTTTTGTGCAAGCACTCTAAGCCTCCACATATCTTAAAGCATTGAGCAAGAGTGTGAAGCAATGGCTTCTATATCCATCCGACCATAATATAAACTGGAAGGAACATCCAACTTCAATACATGGAAGGAGAGAGTGTTCAGTATTCCAGAAGAGCATTATCTAGACTCTTTTGTCACCTCTATGATCGAAGAGACCACTACAAATGCACGAAGGACAAATTACAAAAATAATCAAGAAAAGGAAAAGTGGATCATATATGAATATGTGAAGGACAACCTCATGTGGGGTGTCACTCCATTGAAGAGAGAAAAGGAGTGTTTCGACACAATCACAAATATCTATGAGAAGAAGGCTCCTACTCAAAAAAGGTCTTTGGAGAACAAGTTGTAGCAGCATGAATATGGAGAAGGATGATACCGTGGCATGTTTATTCACAAATATTTCACAAGTGAAGGATCAACAAGAAAGAATCAGTGTGGAGATAGATGAGGATGATATTCTTCAAACTGACATTGATGGGATCCCTTCCTCATGGGAGACCTTTCTTGCTACAGTAAATGTAAGAGAAGAGTATCCCAGCTTTGAAAGACTATGTCATGACTAAATTCAAGAAGAAGGGTGCATCTAGAACAAATCAATGCACTCTAAAGAAGAGAATCTATCCATCATGGCTAGGACTAAGAAAGGGATGAAGCCTTTCTCTCCCAAGAAACACTTTCATACAAAGAAGAAATAGATTACAAATAACTTTGAAAAATGAAAGTTTAAATGCTTCTATTGTGGAAAGAAAGGTGACTTTGCAAGAGAGTGCCATAAAATGAAGAAGGATGAAGGAAAGTTTCATGCCTCTGTTGTCATAGAAGAAACTCTGCAAAATATTACACCCAAAGAGAAAGAGACTAGAAGAGAGTATTATCTTGTCTCTACTTTATCTGAATCCATCATCATAAGAGAAGATACATGGATGATCAAAAGTGGTGCTTCCAAGCACATCTCAAGATACAAGGGTGCACTCCCTATTCTAAAGGAGAAACAATTCTCATGCATGGTGGAATTGGGAGACAACTCTACATATTCAATCCTAGGAGTTGGATCCACATTATTCCAGTTAACTTCAGGAGACATGCTACATACAGATTACATTTTTTATGTTCCTATATTGAAGAAAAATATAGTCTTTGTTTTTTTCCTTGAATATAAAGGCTTCTACGTGATCTTCATGGAGAACCAAGCATACTTATGGCCAAAGAACTAGAACCTTGATACTATTGTTATTTTTGGAGTTTGAGAAGGAGGACTTTAAAATGTCCTAGGAAAGATTATTTATACCATGGTACATCATACTATCATCTGATGTGAGATTTGGCATAGGAGACTCGCACATCTCCACTTCAAAGCACTTCTCTATTTATAGTGAATGGTGAAAGGTATGCCTAGTTTAGATTATGTTCATGATTCTATCTGTCGAGGTTTTTCTTTACGAAATAATGTTAAAAAGAAATTTCCTAGCAGCCATACTAGATCTAAAGGAATACTTGACTTAGTACATTCATATGTGTGTGAACCCATGTCTACCCATTCCTTCCGTGGGTACCTTTAATATGATTTATTCATTTATGATTTCTCTCGTAAGGCCTGGATTTACTTCATGAAATCCAAAAGTGAAACCTTTTGTAAGTTCCGAGAATTTAAAGACTTAGTAGAAAACCAGACAAGTAGGCATATATGTTCCCTAAGGTCTGATAATGGAGGAGAGTTTGAATCAAATTCCTTTAATGAGTTTTGTAGTGATGTAGGGATATGTATACAATTAACAATTCCTTACATCCCACAACATAATGGGGTTGCAGAGAGAAACAATAGAAATGTTTGTGAGGATGCAAAAGCCATGTTACATGCTCAAGATATTTCTTCTTATTTAAGGGAAGAAGATTTTAGTACAACAATGTACATTCAGAACATAAGTATGCATGCAGTTCTTGATGAGAAAACACCTGAAGAGGTGTTCACTGGTGAAAGGACAGAGATATCACATCTTTGTATTTTTGGATGTCTTGTATATATTCACATTCCATAAGAAAATACAACCAAGATGGAACCTTCTGGAAAGAAGGGAAATTTTGTTGGCTACAGTGGGACCTCCAAAACATTCAGAATTTATGTACCTGGTGAGAGACATGTTGAGGTAAGTCCAGATGTGACATTCCATGAGGAGGAAACATTCAAGCAGCCAAAATATATTGATTGTGATATAGAGACAGAGGAGACTAATATTCCTACTTCAAAAAATCATGAGAATGATTCTTCCCCTTCTGATATTCAGAGGGAGAATCCAACAGATCTGACAAAGTTACCTTCCATTGACGAACCAGTTGAAGAGGTTAATGAACCTCCTACAAAGAGGAGGGAAACATGGTTCCATGATATATTGAGAGATATTGAGAAGCATGGAGCACTAATCGGAACTTCCAGAAAGCGCATCCATCCTGATAGATATTTGGGATATGTTGCAGTGATGAGAAACATCAGTGACTCTAAGCCTTCGTCATATGAAGAGACTGCAGAAAAAAAAAACTATGGAAAGATTCTATTAAAAAGGAGTATCATTCTATCCCAAAGAATTATGTTTGGGATATTGTTCCTAGACCTGAGAGGAAGTGATTTGTTACTTCCAGATAGCTTTACAAGATAAAGCATGTTGCAGATGGCAATGTGGACAAGTAAAAATCCATATTTTTTTCCCAAGGATTCTCTCAGAAAGAGGGCACTGATTATGAGGAGACTTTTTCTATAGTGGCCATGTGTACTACTATCAGATCTATTATTTTGCTTGCATCATTATTAGGCTATAAGCTTCACCAGATGGATGTGAAGACTTGCTTCCTCAATGGTAAGGTTGAGGAAGAAGTTTACATTGAGAATCCTGATGGTTTTCTGATACAAGGGAAGGATTCTCATGTCTGCAAATTGAAGAAAGCCTTGTATGGGTTAAAATAAGCTCCTTGAACTTGGTATGTGAGAATAGACAATTACCTTCAGAAACTGGGTTTCTTGAAAAGTGATGCATATTCCAACTTGTACTCCAAAGTAGTGGAGAACCAGCCTCTGATATTAGTTCTATATGTTGATGATATTTTCCTCACTAAGAGGAAAATTTGATTGATTAGTGTAAGAGGGAGCTTACCTCAGAGTTTGAGACGAAAGAATTAGGTCTTATGCACTACTTCCTAGGTCTTGATATTTGACAAAGGAATGATGAGATATTTCTATCTCAAGGGAAGTACACAGTGGACATCTTGCAAATATTTGGCATGGTGGAATGTAAATCCATAAACACTACGATGGATTCCAATTTGAGGAAAATCCATGAGTTTGAGACTGGATCGGATCCAGTGTCCCCCACATTATACAGATAGTTGATTGGATCATTGACGTACTTTATACATTCAAGGAAAGACATTTTCTATGCATATAACATCTTGAGTCAGTTCATGACTAATCCTAGACACAAAAATTAGGTTGCAAGTAAGCACATCTTGAGGTATGTTTGCGATACAATTGCTTATGGACTCAGGTATTACTCCAATGGAGGAGTTTTATTGCTTGGATATACTGATTTTGATTAGGGTGGAAGTATTGTTGATCGGAAGAGCACATTCGGATATTGTTTTAGCTTGGGTTCTGCTATGATTTCTTGATCTAGCAGAAAGCAGGGCTAAGTTTTCCAAAGCACAATAGAGGCTGAGTAAATTGCTGCTAGTATTTCTTGCAGAGAAGCAGTGTCGCAGAGAAATCTACTTGGAGGACTTCTCAGTGTAAATCTAGAACCTAGAGTGATCAGGTGTGAGAACCAAAGTTGTATAAAGTTTTTCAAGAATCCTATGTTTCATGACAAGTCGAAACACATAGAAATGAAGTATCACTTCATTCGATACCAGGTCCAAAAGGTATGGTAAAACTTTAGTATATATCTGTTGAGGAGAAGATTGCAGATATGATGACAAAGCCTCTATCTGTGACGAAGTTTAGACACTTCCAAGATAATCTTGGTATCGCATGGAATGTCTCCCTCGATGAGAGGGAGTGTTGATATTAAAACATCAGGATTAATTGTCCAGTCTTGTCAGTAATATCAAGATAGTAGACTTGTGAGTAATATCAAGCCCTACAAATATCCTCATATGATTGATGTGGTGAGGTTGTAAAGATTGTGAGTAATATCAAGATAGTGCACTTGTGAGTAATATCAAGTCAATAAATATTGTGATTAATATCAAGCTGAGTCTTGTGAGTAATATCAAGTCAGTAAAACTTATGTGTAATATCAAGTAAATCCTTGTGAGTAATATCAAGACAGTATACTTGTGAGTAATATCAAGTTCTACAAATATCCTCATGTTGTGAGGTGGAGTACTTTACCGTGTTAAAGTAGATACACTATATGATGTATGGCTAGTCTTGGTCAATCGATACTACAAGTCTCCTTTAGGGATTAGCTACCCCTAGAGTGATTTAATTTAGCATATGACTATATGACCTAGGGAAATACATATGATCATAGGTTCAGAAATGATCGTATGAGTATGATATGATTAATTAATGAAAACACATATGGACCATGCAGAGATATTTAATATAAGCATAGAGATAGAGAGAGAATTGGAATTGCATATGTTTCCACCAAGTAAACTCAAATTCATTAGATATCAGTTGAGTATTAGTTATGGTAAACAAGTTCAGTTAATTAAGGAATCAACTCCTTAAATTATGCAAGTGGTTATTTGAAATAAACACTAATGGAGATGCACTAGTTCAGTTCAATTACATTTAGTTTTGTTTAGTTACATGCAATTATGTTCAATTACATTCAGTCATGTTCAGTTATATTCAGTTACATTTGTTATACCAAAATCCTGTCACCATCATGTGATAAGGCCTTTGACATACCTACTTGCCCCGAATCCTAGCTTCTGGAGTGAAGACTAAATGGTTTCTTATCAGTCTGTCATAGAAATTCCCAGCACCGCTCATCCTCCTTTGTCCAAGAGCGGTACCCTTGCTCGCACCGCTTTTCATTGGTTGTCCACAAGTGGTACCACCGCCTATTACCTTTGGTCCATAGGCAGTTATTACCATAACCACTCTGTCATAGAAGAAGAAGCGTGGTACCCTAGGTAAAAAGGGAAAAAGAGAAGCTTCTTGAGGCTTCTAGATGATAAGCTTTGAGATATCCCTTATCCCTAGTACTGTGGGTTTGTTGAGCTCGAGATCCCTCATCTTAGGATCTTAGAGGCCACCTCACCCACTAATTTCTCAACCATCTCTCTATCCATTAAATCCCTATAAATGTGAGCTCATAGCCATGGTTGAGGGGAGAACATTGAAGGTATTGTTATGTTGTTTGACTAATTCTTGGCCCAAGACCATTTGGAGAGAGCATAGAGAGCTAGAGTCGGAGCTTTTGGGAATGAAGAGTTGGTTTCATGGAGATGCATGTCAACACTAAGGCTTGGTTGTAAACTTCTTCATATTTCTTATGCAAGTTGATTTTCTGTCCCATATATATTGTTGATGTTTGATTTTAGATATATATTACTAGATTCCTTAGTCACTAGCATAGATTAGTAGATCATATTCTGGTTTCTTTGATCTATTTTGTGTTGAACTCTTTTACAGGTACATAGGTGAACTATCAAATCCTTGTATTCCAGATATCTATAGCGTCTAGGGGGCGTTATCAACCTCTGTGATCTATTTGTTCTGGATCTGAACCATTCAGACCAGCGGAACACCTTGTTGTCTGCAGGAGGTGAAATATTCTAATCAACAGCATTCAGTTTTGTTCAGTTACATTTAGTTCTAATTAGTTACATTCAGTTCTGTCTAGTTACAGTCAGTTCTGTTCAGTTGCATTCAGTTATGTTAAGTTACATTCAGTTGCATGTAGTTCCATTCAGTTTGGCTCAGTTAACAACTTAGCTAGAGTTAGTTAATTAATGGAAGGCACATATCTTATTGTGGAAGATAGTTATGGAGTGCGATCTTGACACCAGATCATTATGGGGTGCATGATTAAATATGGATTAGTTGTTGATACATGAAACCATTCTATTTTTGTTGTAAAAAATAATTTGACTTGTTATTAAAATGGTATGCACTTGGAAAGTTAGATACAGTGTTCCATTAGATATCCTCTCTTTGGTGCTCTCAGTGAAAGAAATCTGCTATCTTGTTGTAATATTGTTGTAATCTGCTATACAGTGTTCCATAATCAATCATTTGCTAGGCATTTTCACCCTCTGAATCAATGGAGCATTTTCCCAGGGTATATCCTGTGTTCTATGGTTTTATTTATATCTTTGAATTATTTATGTGATTTATATGAAGTGTTATTATGGATTAAAGTATTAAAGTTCAATTTTATTCATATTTTTCTTAATCACTATTATCTTCTTATGAATGTGTGTCTTCCTTATCCATATGTTCCTTTCCTCTTTCAAATTTCCCCTTTGTTTATGTCTGGTTTGGAATTTTTTGAGTTGTATGCAAATGAGTTATGAAATCCCACTTTGTTGTAGATGAAAGTTTCCTATGGCTAGGGTTTAAGAGGCCATCAATGTGCTGGGGTTGAAAGAGAGATGCAAATTGTTCTGCAAGTATATATAAGCAAATTCATAGATTGTAATGGTTCATACCTTATCCAAATGAAAGTTGATCCAAGAAGCTCTTCAATCCTCCTCTTTCTCTTCTTGCTACAAGAGACCTGCAAAACGAATTACAGCTTCCTCAAACCAATATGACCACATATAAAGTAATGATAACCAAAAAAATATGAGAAACTATTATGATTAACATAAACATCTGATCATAAACAAAGATTCAATCACAGATTGAACAATGATTTGGGAAGAAGAATGATCTCACATCTTTATTAATCGTGAAAAAAAGTACAATTATACCTTCTCTTCAAGTTGGGCACCTCATGAAACCTTGATTTTGTTTTGCTCCTTCTCTTATCCAAGGAACTCGGCCTCCAAGCTCTGTAACACAAGGACAAACCTTCTAAGTAAAAGGTGGGGGGAATGAGAGGCCTAATTCCTCCAACATAAAAATGAAAAGGCTCGATTCTCCTCTCATGGACCTCCCTACCTCTATTTATATGCTTCTAAAGAGATAGGGTTGAATGAAAAGTATTTACAACTGAAGGGGTTAGTTGCATAACCACCCAAACTACCCAAACTTCAAGAAATTTCTTTTTTTTGACATCTACAGGAAGAATACGTGGGTTTCATAGACAACAATCACGTATTCAGGGGGTATACACGGGTGGTAGTAAAAATACTCACATAGGACACGCAAGTTGAAATGTAAATAGTCATGTGTGGGTATCATATAGAACAATTCACGTATAAAAAGTGGAACACACAGGTTTCGTTAATGAAACTCGCGTATACATCACAAAATATCATTTTTGGGGTACTTCTGAGCATTTTCATACTTTGGTCTCTTCTAGAAAGTTTTATATAACTCAAATACCTTTCTAAATGTGTAGAGAAGTGGTCAAACAATGTTACAGAACTCCGAATATTGGTCCTCAAAGTTAGGTTTTTTTTTAGTGAATTTCATGAAGTATCATCATGGAAGTGTCGACATGCGACAGAATCATGGGAAAGTGGTCACATGAAGAGATGTGTCATTTTGGGCTGTAACATATGCCCCCTAATGTATGATGTTATAGGGGAAGATGATAGCTGAAATACATTATAAAAGGAAACAACTGAGTATGGAGAGAACACATAGTCCAAGATTGAAAGGCTTGAACAGAGGTACCTGAAAGAGAGATAAATATAAGACAAAACTGATCTCTGGGACATACAAGTCCATATACAAAATATCTCCATAAAGATACATGCGAATCCAACATATATATAACCTATGTAACTATCATGGTCGCTCAATATGCAAAAATGAACCATATCAAATCTAAAGATTCATGGCCACAAATGAACAAGGTGGATCCATGCTCAACAACCGATCATAGCCACAAAATACAAGGTGGATCTATGTCTCAGCAAAATGTCATATGAAGTGTGACAAGGTCTTGTGCAACTTGGGCAATAGGAAAAGATGATGATGCTACTGTCGGCCCAAGGTATTCAATACAAACTACTCGAAAGGTCTGAATCCTAACTGTGCGAATAAAGGAGCCGAAGTCAAACATGCAAGAAATCATTTGATTACTAGTCAATAATGAGAACTGTTAACAAACGCGAGGGAAACCACCATTAATGAAAATGGTCGCCAAGGTACCTAGTACATTCTAACAAGTGTGAATATAAGGGCTTGAAGTTGAACACTTGAAGAAACCATCGAGTAGGAGACAATAAGGTATTTCCACTACCCAATAGCAAGAGAAATTGCCACTGATGACTGCAATCCCCAAGGCGCTATTATAAACTCTAAATCTCATTCCTAGAGAAAGATGTGTTGTAGTCGATAGGAAGAGATCCGATGGAAGGAAGGAATTAAGGAATCCTTCATCATCCAACATGAGATAAGTCAAAGAATAATTGGATCTAGAACTGAATACTAAATTTCACAATAAGGACCGCCAAAGACATGATGTAATGAACTCATACAAGGGAATGTCCGACACAAAAGGTTAAGGAAATTTAAGAATGGCTGACAAAGGTTTAATCCTTAATAGTGAGCATCACAAAAAAGTGACTAAGGAATATTTTGACACAAAAATACCAACAACACAAATCTGCAATGTACGAGACATTGACAGATTCCCCATATAATTGGAAAAGAGACCAATTGGACGAGTAAAAACTCTGAATTGGGATAAGGTCAAAAACTGAGACCCAACAGTTGATAGAATCAAAACTGGTGATTTGTTTAAGGAGACAAGAATTGCTTCCATGATGTAAAATACATGTGAATAAACTTCCCTTCCCTCTTTCTTGTAAAGGTTTAATGAGTCCAAGAAATCCAACGCAAGACCTTATTCATTTTTGGAAATATTGAAGAAGAGACAACAGAATGCTTGATAAAGCACTGATTCATGGATTTTACGCGCCTGAATTAGTTAATGCTCGACGGTGTTTTCATATTTTTGAGAATTTCAAAACTCCAAAGAAGACTCCAGGGGGGTGTTTTTTCGTAAAGTTAGTTAAGTCCGAAAAAGTGTACAAAAATACAGAGGAGAACTCTCATAGCCTAGGTGAACTAAGTTATTCTTTTTTCGTAGTTAGTCGGAAAGGTTCAAAAAATGGGTAAACTATCACCAGATTGATGCACCCTCAAAAGCGACATGTATTTTGAGTTTAACAAGTGTGAAGGAAGGAAAGATCACTCAGAAAGATCCATTTTATTACAAGAAATGGGGCTTACAATAGTAAACTCGATGCTCTGTTCTTTAGGTTTTAGCGAGCATGAAAAAGACATAAAGTACACTCATAATATTTTTCATGTTTAAGTCCAGAGCATGAAAAAGAGGAAGGTAAGCTCGAAAAGGTTCCTTTTCTGAAAGTTTAGTCCTCTAGGTCTGGAAAAGAGATAAACCTATGCCTCAAGATATTCTTCTTAATTTCGAAGAAAATAGAGTAGTCCTTTTTCCTAAGTAATCCACAAGGCCCGAAAAAGTGGTAAACTTATACCTATGTGAATGATTGTTCAATTTACCTTAACGAGTATGAACAAACAAGTTAACTCAGAAATCTAGTCAATTTTAAGGAGTCAGAACAGGGATTATAGATGCCTTCATATATTCTTCGTGACATTTTAACGAGTCCGAAAAAGTCAACTCGTGGACTCCTTATTTTTTTTAACGAGCTCGAAGGAGAGCAGAAAGAATGATCTAAATGCGAGGAGACAAGTGTCAAAGGAAGGAGAAACTAGTTCCAAGCGCAAGGAACAAACCTATGGATAATGCAAGGAACATGAGCAAGATAAATACACTCGGGGAACGTCTCCTCAAGGAAAAAGGTGTCAAGTTGTAAAGGAAAAATGGTACAAGGCTGAGCAATGATGAGAACGAAGATGAGGGCTTATACAATGAGCTAAAATCTTGGAAATTGACATTAGGATCATAAATGCGAGAAAGGTACATGCAAATGTAGTTACAACTTAAACAACAAGGGGAGGTCAGTAAACAGTTGTGGATCCAACAACAAATCCTATCTCCAAGAAACACCAACATCAGATCGCATTCATAAGAGAAGATACTATGTAGGTCACTTTGGTAGAAACACATGTGACTTTGTTATCTTCTACAAAAGGTGTAGTCAAGGAAGAATCAACCAAAGAGGAATCTATAGTGCCAATATTCGAGGGTTTATAATCCAAAATATTAACCTTAAAAGAAAAGAAAAAATAAACAAGGGAGATAGAGTCTATGGAAACAAACTTAGTATCACAGGAGTTGAAAAATTCATAAGGAAAACAAAATCATTAGTATCATTGAATTGTTGTTCAAAGGGAGAGTCCAAAAAACACAAAAATACCAACATAAGAAGACCAATCGATGGGAATATTAGGCTTACTAATACAATCGTGGTTTGACTTAGTCACAACTAAACCAACATCCATAAGAAGTTCAGGATCTATAAAATAATCTAGGAAGACTTCATCTGAAGGAAGGACATCATCTGAGATAGGACACATGTCTAAACTTTCAAATGGATCAACGGAGTGGAGAGAGAGCTCCACAGTCTGTATAGGATGAATCACTTGGTAAACTAATAGGACCAAGTCCTGAGAAGGTAAGCATGAACACATAGGCTTCTCCTAAGTGGAAATTGAATGCAAAGGACATGGGGCCATATAGCTCACTTGTGGCAGGGTAGTGTCTATAGAAACACTGGGAATCAATAAAGGAAATACCTGGTCTCTAGTTGGATTAGGAGACAGATAAGGTAAATCCAAGTGATCGATAGTGACAATTTATTCACCGTGATTAAAGTACATCACATGAAAGAATGTTGACACCACATCCTGCATGGCATAGACATAATCATGCCCGAGGAGCATATTGAAGTCCAATGGGTCTTCTATCACCATGAAGTCAACTAAGACGGTCTTCCCACCCAAAGTAATAGGTGTTCAAGCAATAATTCCCAAGGCTATACTAGTTCTTCTATCATACACCAGTAATTGACTAGAAGTTGACGCAAGGCTAGAAGATCCCATGCCTTGCTAAGCACAAGAAGAAAATATACTAACTGAGGCTCCTTCATCAATAATACAACATGCAATCTTGTAATGTCCAACTTTGAACTTTATCTAGAAAGGTGCATCAGAAGGAAGGCATAGCTCAACTAGGCTATCCAAATCAAAGGAATAAATCTGAGAGCTTGGTGGGGATTCATCCAAAGTGAGTTCAGTTCCCCCTTCTTCAGTAAGTTCTGAACTGGCAATGAATAAAATGTGACTAGCAGAGACTTCACTCTCCAAAGGAAGAGTGGGATTGATCAATAATGGAATCGATTCAACCACTTTTTGAAAGTCACTCTTTGAAGGGAGAGTGGAATTGACCAAATATGACATTGGCTCAATCACATAAGGATCACTCTGCGAAAGAAGAGTGGGGTTAACCAAAGACTAGAAAGGTTTGACCACTAGATCAACCAGAGGTTGAGTAGGTTGTTGAGAAACTATAGGTTATTCAGGAGCAGAATATCCTTGAGTCTTGGACCACACTCTTCACACCTTTGCAATAGCAGGGCACTAGTGAATAAGATGATCTCCCTTGCATAGCTTACAAAGGAACTTAAGTTTGCACTTCGAACGACTAGTTTTCTCAATAGTGTCAACATGACTAGCAGTGGCTAATTATTTTCTCTTAGCATGGCCTACAAAGGCTTAGATTTTTCCTCCAGCATGACCTACAGAGGATGAAAGATTGGGTCCAACCTAACTAAGAGAGATTGGTTGTTGAAAAACTTTAGGATGTTAAAAAATGGGATGACCATGAAACCAAACTCTTCACACCTCTACGATGGTAGGGAATGGATAAGTAAGGTGGTATCCCTCAAAAAGCTTACAAGAAAAGTTGGGATTATGTTTTGAACGATTAGTCTTTTCAACAGTGTCAACATAACTAGCAGTGGCTCACAGCTTTCCATCACCATGAACCATAGAGGTTTAGAGACTTCCCCCAGCATGACAACCAGAGGCTGAGTGACAAGGTCCAACATGTCCTACAAAGGTTGGACGAGTAGGATCAACATGCTTTGTAGTAGTTGAGTGTGCCCCCAGCATGACCTTCAGAGGCTGTGTTGATGGATCCAACATGACCTGCAGAGGCTGGATGGGGAGGTTCAACTTAATAGACAAAGGTTGAATGGGTGCCCTCAGCATGAAATACAAAGGCTAAATGACTGGATCCAATGTGACCTAGAAGGGATGGAAGGATCTTACTAGCATGATCACCAGAGGTTGGATGGTGAAGATCAACTTGAATTGCAAAGGTTGAGTGGTTAGATCCAACATGACCTGCAGAGGTTGGATAGGTTTCCCCAACATGAACTGCATAGGCTGGGTGGTGAGGTTCAACTTGACTTGCAGAGGTTTAACATGTTCCCCCTTTCTTATGTGTCTTCTTCCTATTCTTCCTTATTTTTCTCCTTTTAGACTGTCGGTTACTAGTATCAGTACTTTCATCGCATGAGATAGAAGGAGGATGAGGATAAGCAGTTATAGGTGAAAGGGAAGCAGTGTTTTGATTCCCTTGATATAAGGATCTTACTTGAGAAGCATCGCGAGAATTCAATATTGTTGGAGTGGAAAACAACCACACCAGTAGCCCTAGGGTGAGTCTGGGAAAATTCAAGGTGGCCTTCAAAGGAACACCAACATTCCCTATGAGAGGAATAGTACAATAAGTTCCCATCATGGGGATCTATTGGTTGGTTTTCAAAGGGGTGTTAGCCATAGTTTCAAACAATAATAAAAAGTGTGAGTTCGATAGGAAACCAACAATACAAACAACACACCAATATTACCTCCCACTCTCTAGGAATAAACCTTAGGTTTAGTATTATGTCTAAGTAACCAAAACTTTGATAAACTCAAAAGTCTTAAACATCACCTTGGCGAGGCCACAACCAAGTCATCGCTACAAATGGATCCCACGCCAAATGAAGAACTTGACTTGTCATCCAACCATTTACATGTCAGGTTAAAATTATTCATGCATGTGAATAAAAATATGTTACAACGAGTATAAATGTGCTATGACCAATAGATACATGTTACGACAAGGATGATTTATTAAATCGTAAACCATTTTATTTATTTTTTATGGAAATTAGTGGTTTGTGAAAGAATGGTATCAGAGAATGGTTACAACACTGGCCTGAACGATCCCAACACTGAAATTGATAGAAACAAAAAACTAACTGTATTTGCTATGGTTTGACTCTCTTGCAAATAGGAAGAGGAGAATAACCTTGTTTTGTAGGAATCATTGCAGATGTGGGAATGTCTACAGAGGAAGAATAATTTCCCAAGTATCCAATAATCAATGAAGAAGGTAACATTAGAGATGGGGAAATATGGGTAAATCTAAATGAAAGTAGGAATGATAATCCATCTAAACCCCAAAAAACAGTAAAAGAATTAAGGGTAAAACTAAAATGAGTCAAAGAAGACAATGAACGTATATTAAAAGCACATGAAGAGTTAAATAATATTATGTTGTCTAAACTGCATAGTAATGAAAATGATAAAAATAAAGAACCCAAACATAACATGGAAACAACTACACCTTACAAATGTAAGGTAAGAAAACTAGAATTTTCTTAATAGAGTTTTGAAAATGACTTTAACGTGAAATCTGCCATTTTGTCTATATGCAGAAAACAAACCAAACACGACGAATTTAAGTCGCTGGCATGTCGTGATGATATTATATTTTAACCGGGAAGATCTTATTTAAAGGACAAGAAGAACGCACGAACGCAATTCACATGACTATTTTCCCAACAACACTTCCTCAAAACCTTTCTGGAAACTATGTTATACCAACAATCTAATGTCATCTCATATCCAAAAAATTACTGCATACGTTTTATCAAAATAATCTTAATGGTACCTTAGATGGATTAATAGTTTTTTTTTAATCTAGTCATCTCATGTCATTATGTTTTATTTTATACCAATATGTTAGATTTCAGTTGAACGAATCTAGTAACCATTCTAAAAGAAATTATCCGTATTAATGGCTTTATGATGTTTTAATTTTTTAAATTAAAGTTCAACGAATCTAAACTTTAATTTTTTATATTTTTTGATTAGTCTATATTATTAATATTACATACACGAAGACTTACAATGTAAGCATTGCCTTCCTTCTAAGTGTAAGATTAGAGTGTTCTTCGAAGCAAAATACTGCATTTCATTTCAAGTCATAAATTTGAAGATGCCACAATAATGTAATAATAATAATAATAATATAATATATTTTTAGGTCACTGTCAAGAGAGACATCAATTGGTGTATGAGACCCTTTTGTTTGTGGGACAATGGACCCCCTCTACACAACTATTTAACTTCTAAAGTCTACAGAGGTGTACATACCTTACCCACCTTTGGATACTTTTATGATATACTCACATTAAATTTATTTATTTAGAGGTTATATCATTTTTTAATTTGCATTTGTTTTCCATATACCATATATCATAGTGTTAAAAATTGTAATCTTAAGGGTCCACTATGGTCTATAGTCTATTAATTAGTTGGTTGGTTGGGTAGTTGATTTGGTCACCTTATCTAGAATTACTGACCCATAGTATTTCTCACCCATGGTATTGACCTATGATTTTGCTATTATGTAGTTTTATAAATACTTGTTGTGTTAGTATTGAGAAGGAATTCCATTGCGTACATAATCGACATGCCCATTATGTGCTCCCTCATCATTTATGCTTCATTGTTTTGTTAAACTTATCCAATATGTTTAGACATTCCCCAAACTTCAATGGAAAAATTCGATAGGTGTATATTAAGAAATGTTGTATGAAAACAATAATTATCTTTATTGAACGAAATTCATAATATATACTAACATGTGAGTAAAACCACGTATCCAATATGTGTACACATCCCCAAAATTCGATACGGTGATATTAAATAAGAAGTATTTAAATTATGTCAATATTGAATATTTTAAGATTATAAAATAATGTTTACATGAAAAATGTTTAAGTAAAATAATAATTAAGAATATTTATATGAATCATGATACATGTAGAATAAACACTTTGTGTGAAATACAAAGCCGTTATTTACTTTCAACAACCAAACTTCTTTATGCATATAGATCCCAACACACAACACATACATGCTACTTGGGAAGGTCATCCTCTTTCATAGGGAATCATCCATATCAGTTGAATATATAAGAAACAAGGAATTTTTATTGCAAGATTTTTGTGGTGGTTGGTTTTAGATGATTTTGGAGAATCCAATAACCAAGTGACTAGGTCGAGGTTTCGAATTCATATCATCATCAAAATAAATCGAATCCTGATGATGAATCTTTATATTCTCCAAAATCATCTAAAAACAGGAAATTCTTCTCTAAAAACAAAACATTCATATAAACAACAAGATGCCCATTGGGTTCTTCTTATATTTCTTTCACAAATGTGATTGTTATGTGCATTCAGGTGGATGCTTCTTTCAACCTTTGAGATCAATAAAGATGTAACATTTCTATCCATCATTAAAATAATTACATTTAACATTCCTATCATTAAAATAAAATGTGTAGGTACTAATTTCATTATATCAAAAAATGCTCCAAAAAATTTAATATTAAATTGAGAACTTCCTATGAGTGTAATCATTTATTAATTACTTGTGTAAGTATATAGATGTAATATACATTTGAATTAAAGCTATATACAAAAACAAGTCAGGTTTAACAATCATAATCATCAAATAAAATAAAATATACAGTTTTTTTAATATATAAACAACATTAAATACTTAATATAAAATAAAATAAAAATTATTTTTTTATACATAAACAACATTGAATAATTAAGTTTTAAAGGAAGAAGATTTAGACAACTACATAGGTTGGAAACTTTTTTTTTAAAAGTTAAAAAAAACATATCTCAACGTTTGTAACGTTGATGTCGAATATAAAATTGAACTTAAGGGAAAAACTACGCAGACCAAAAGCAAACTTAAGAAATTTTGTTTACTTAAAAGTGAAATCGGAAAAAAAAATCCTTATAATTGGATAACCACTCCAAAGTTATTTCCAAAATCCTATAGCCCATTTCAAGTGCTATCCAGAATCAAGAAGAGATAGTTATAATTGTTTGAACTTCCTTTTATCAATGAATGTAATTAATTTTAAATTTCAAATTTCAAATTTGAAAGTAAGTATAATGCTCCTAAACAGAAAAGCATGTTATAATTCTCTCGAGAATATAGACGCAGTACATTACTTCCTATTTTTATGAATACCATGATTTTCATAGTTGTGAACGGTCAGCATTACTTACTGCAAAAGTAACAGAGACAGGTCTAACCACCACGACAATCAATATAAGCTAGTTTTTATTAGATCGCATCTAATCCTAGTTTTAGAGCTTTGAAAAATATTCCAAGGTGATACTATATTTATGCTTTGGAAGGTGGATTGCACCCAAAAAAATGATAATTTGATATACATAAAAGTGCAAATTAAAAGCATATCAAGCGTTAAAATGATGTTCTCATCTTAGCTTCCTTGTGAAGCTTAATTTCTCATGGAGCTTTCAAACTGCAATTCATGTGCTCTCTCAGACTTATTTGGCAGCAATTCATGTGCTCTCTGACAGCGATGATAGATACACTTTGCAGAGTATTTAGAAACAAAGCGACGAAAAAATTTAACGTGAACCCTGCCTAATTGTCTATATGCAAAATACAAACCAAACACTACCAAAGTAAATTCTCTGTCATGTCGTAATCTGATTTAAAATCGCTGGCATGTCGTAATCTGATTATATTTCATTAGGGAAGATCTGATTTAAACCACTAGAAGAGTGCAGGAGCTTTGGATGAACGAAATTCATCCATGACGATTTTTCCAACAACGCTTCCTCTAAGCCTTTCTGGTCTCCTATAAATACAAGCCTTATGGAAGTATGTTATACCAACATAGCAGCTCTCTTCTCACAATACTCTCAAAGATGGACGCTCAGTTCATTTGCAAATTGTTGCTGGTTCTGATTGTTGGCTGCATTTCTGAAGCGAATCCGTCAGCTGCCAGATACATTAAACTTCCTCCGCAGTCTCACATTGCATCTGCAGTCCATTCTAAGCCGCCCGCTCAACCCACAACTGTCTCCACGCCCTCAGTAGTGGAGAAACCAACGCCCTTGAATAGCAAAGCTACTAAGGCTGTGCCTGTGCCTGTTTCTCTGGCATACAAGAGCAAATCTCCACTTCTTACCAAGGACCGTGTGCTTATTTCACTACCCATTTCTCTTCCAACACTTCCTATTCCTCCAATTTCTCTTCCAACACTTCCAATTCCTCCAATTGCTCTTCCTCTAATTCCTATTCCTCCAATTGGTCTTCCTACGATTCCTGTTCCTCCATCCAAGTAGAAATCTCCACCTCCAACATAGGTGGAGATTTCACAGCCAAAACCAACTTATATGCCAAGCCTCCACCATTTCACAAGCCCCTTCATCCTCCTTCACCGCCAATTGCTACTCTTCCTCCCAATGAGAAACCAGCGCCCTTGGATAGCAAAATGTTTACTGCAAATAAAATGTTAGCGATAGTTTACTTTTCGGTTTGTCTGGTTGAAATGATTGATTAGAATCATGGAAACATGGTTATGTTATTTACAAGTGACCTCTCTCATCAAAAGTATTCCAGATCTAGTCTGATTCTTGGGTTTATTACATTTGCAGTAAACTGCTTCATTTGTATCAGTTTTTTCTTTCAGCATAGCCAGTTCACTTACCAAGAACATACTTAAATTGCATCATCTATTCGGTTTGAAGTGAAGACTTCTCTAATAGACTGGAGATAATGATGATGGAGATAGTGTATGTGCCGTCATAGTGCAAAAATTAAGTATCCAGATCGTCTTCATCGTGATTTTTTGTTTGTATTATGATTTTACTACTTTGATTACAATAAAGGAGAGGTATGTTGTTCTACTTCCTTTGTTTGCTAAGCTGAAAACAATGCTGATCAGCTGAAATTTCAAACAATGTTGTGTTCTAGTGATTTGTCGATGTAACAATATAATGTCAATCTCCTATCCCCAAAATCAGTGGATACTTTTTTTTATCAAAATAACTATATAGTTATAGCTTCGAGATTTATTATGGCGGCAGAAACAGCTGATTTCATTAAATCTTAGTTCAGGTCATCTCATCCAAATATTTTCAGATTTCTCACACTGTAATCACATAAATTGCTCACTGGAATGGATTAATCGCTAGTTTTATTATCAATTTCTTAGATTTCATTTCATTTCAAATTTCTTTTTTTATCAAATTTCATTTCAATTGATCGAATGTACTAAACATTTAAAAATAAATTAAAAGTAAAGATGTCGTTTTTATTTATTTATCTTTAATTGGTCTATTTTATTGATATTATACACACAGATTTACAATGTAACCAATATCGTCCGCCCAAGTGTAAGATTTACAGTGTTTTCGGACATCAAAGTCTTCACAACGGTTGACATGCATGGTGAAACGTAGAGGAAGAATCCTAAGGCCAAATGGGGTAATAAAGTTTGTTTCAATCAACGGCACTATCCACAAACGCCTCATGAATGCCTCTCTTTTACATATATTTGTCTCTTAAGTATTAAATGACCTCAATGGAACAGAAAATGGTAATCAATGCCTGTTGTTATATATATATGTCTTAAGCACACTTAATTAAATGACCTCACTAGTTGAAAATTAAACAGAATATATATATATATATATATATATATATATATAATGATTTGTTTATAATTTGTATAATTTAAAATAATATTATAATCAATATTTCAATAATACTATATTTAGCACTTTATGTTAAAAATTAAAGAAGAGAAGATGATGGAACATACAATGGGCATATTGATTTCCTTCTTATTATTAGACTCAAGTATTTAGAGGATTACATCATAACAATACCATGGGCCAATACTAAGGGCCACAAAATAATATGGGTCACTAATCAAGATAAGGTGATCAAATAAAGTATTCCACCAATGACAAATTAATGTTGCATTAGACCAGTGACATTACATTTCTTAACACATCCCCTTAATCTCAACTCTTCTCTCTGATATTCAAATGCAGTTGTTCCCAATGGTTCAGCCAAGTGCTCCTTAGAGCCACAAAACTATAAAGAAATTTGTCCATCATTGACTAACTCATTAATGGAGTGATAGCGAGCGTCGCTGTGTTTTCTATGAAATCATTATACAATTGTATTGCAGAGCTATTGTCAACACATAAAATAGAAGTTGGATCCTTTTCAGTGGGTCCCATATCCTTTAAAGGACTTCTTAGCCAAACTGCATGGAAAACTACTGTGGTGGTTGCTACATACTCTGCTTATGCAAAAGAAATGTTGACAATGGCATGTTTGAGAGATTCCCAGGTGATCAGATTTGTACCCTAATGAAAATCATAAGTAGATGTGCTTTTCCTATCATCAATAATTTCTCCAAAATCATTGTGAGTGTACCCTATGGTGAATGCGTGTTCCAAAGGCCCTATCCTAGTGTGCATGCAACATATCTCAAAATTATTTTTCCAATTTTCCAGTGAGAGTCCTTGGGGCTCCATAAATCTTGAAATGAAACTAACAGCATACATCAAATCAGGTCTAGTTGTAGTCAAGTACATTCATCTGCCTAAAATTCTTTTATAGAGAGTAGAACTTAGTGTTAGTCCATCATCATTCTTTGTTAACTTGGTTCCTAAAGCAATGGGGGTTTCTGTTGGTTTACATTTATCCATTCTAAATCTCTGTAAAATATCAGTAGCATAGTTATGCTGACAAATGAAAATACCTTGATCAGTCTCAGTAACTTCAAGACCAAGGAAGTACTTCATGAGACCTAGACTAGTCATTTTGAATTCCTTTTTCATCACTTACCTAAATTCTTCAAGCACAAAATTACCAGAGTAAATCACGTCATCAACATAAAGACGTACAATAAACATGTTACCTTGTTGATATGTTTTTACACACATAGTGGGCTCATTGTTGCTTATGTTGAACCCAATGTTGATGAGATAGGAGTCAATCCCACTGTACCAAGCTCATGGAGCCTGTTTTAGACCATACAAGGAATTTTTCAGGTTAAACATTTCTTGTTCATGACTTTTGACAGTATATCCAGGTGGTTCGCATACATAAACTTATTATGCAAGAATACCATTGAGAAAATCATATTTCACATCAATTTTATAAACACACCACTTATTTTGTGTTGCAATAGCAAGTACACGTGTGATGGTATCCATCCTTGCTACTACATCAAAGCCTTGATCGTAATCTGCACCATAGTATTGTGCATATCCTTTGGCATCCAACCTTTCTTTGTGTTTTTCAAGATAGATCTTTTTTCATTCAGTTTGGTCTTATAGACCCATTTGACTCCAATACTAGTTTTTTCTGCAGGGATGTGAACAAGATCCCGAATCTAGTTTTTCTCAATAGAATCAATCTCTTTATTCATTTCTTGTACCCACTGTGCATCCATTACTACTTAATCAAAAGATGTGGGACGATAGGAAAACAAAGCATGCTGAAGTTGTCCATCAATAACATGAGTCTGCTCATATATCTCTCTCAAATTTCTGGTTTTCTAGTTCTAAGATGGACTGTGTGTTCGTGTTTCTTCTTGTTGTTGTACTTCCAATATTGGGATTCTCATAGGTATATCTAACAGATCTAAACTTTATTTTTCTTGTATATTTGAAGGATCACTCCAACATTTGTCTTCAAGGAGCTCCACATATCTACTCACTACAATCCTTTTGGTGCCAAGATTATACAACTTGTAATCCTTGTGAGGTTCATTGTACCCAGTGAAAAGGAACTGCTCACTCTTCTTATCCATCTTTCTTCTAAGTTCACTAAGTACTTGAGAAAATGAAATAGAACCAAAAAATCTTAGATGTGCTACACTACTCTTAGTGCCACTACATGATTCTTCAGGAATATTGTCCTGGACTCTCCCTGTGGGTGATCTATTGAGCAAGTAGCCTAAGCATGCAAAAAGTTCATCCAAATACTCATATGATAGCTTCTTGTGTGACACCATGCTATGGGGCATTCTCATGATAGTTTGGTTCTTTCGTTCAACAACTCCATTCTATTGTGGAGTGTATCTAGGGGTTAACTATCTTTGGATTCCATGCTAGTTGCAGAAATCTATAAAATCATGTGAATTATATTCACCTCCACCATTTAGCCTGAACACTTTAATGAACTTGCAAAACTATTTCTCAGTCAGGGCCTTGAACTCTTTGAACCTAGAGAAGGTATCTAATTTGTTATTGAGGAAATAAACCCATATTTTCCTACTAAAATCATTAATAAATGTCAGAAAATAAAAGCTACCTCCTATATATTGGGTTTGCATGGGTCCACACAGGTCTGTATAAAGTATTTCAATATGTTTGTTGGCTCGAGATGTGGAAGTATGGAAGTTGTCCCTTTGATGTTTCCCAATGATACAATCCTCATATGAGCTAGATTGTTCATGTATAAGTGGTAACCCCTTGACAATGGACTGTTTGTGCACGAGATCGAGACACTCTAAGGGAATATGACTGAATCTGCAGTGCCATAATCAAGTTTCATCTAGACTAGAAACAATATGGGCTGCAAAGTGTGAAGGTTGGCACTTCTAAGACTGAGAGGACATATTTTGTTCTTGGCCATTTCAACTTTAGCTACGTGTCTCCTACTAGGGGGTTTATCATAAATGGCACAATATGTATCATAAAATCTAAGATCATACTTGTTATGAATTAATTGACCTATACTGATTAGATTGACATTCACATGTGGTACATAGAAAACCTCATGAATAAACTTCTTTTCATTTTGCTTTGTAAATACAAGAACAATACCTTTTCCTTTTGATGGAACTAGAAATTCATCTCCTTGCTTGATATTCATGACAATAGATGAATCCAAACTAAAGAAAATTGACTTGTTACCTGTCATGTGATTGCTGCAATTACTATGTAGTAGCCATAAATCTAAGCTGCAATGTTCTTCAATTGATTGATAGGAGATGATCATAACTTATGACGATCCTTATTCCTCTTTACAGACATTGTCTCTCCCACTGATTTGGTCTGCTTGCTTCTTTATTCATTCTCATTCATAGTGGTCATACTTCTTGTAGTAGTTACAATGAATATTGGACTTATTGGTCCATCTCTTGCCTCTTCCCCTCTGACCTTGAGATTTGTTTGAGTTCCCTGAGTGATATTAATCTGAATGACTGGTTGTGTCGTCTATATGAGGAGGCCCTCAGCCTCTTGTTCCTCTACTTCATCTTCCTCTGCTTCGACCTCTGCTGAGGGAAGATTGGGCATTGAAATAATTTCTCAACTACTCTTCTTCTTGATTGAATCGAGCTTCATAAGATAGAAGGGATCCCATAAATTCTGCTAAGGTAAATTTTCAAAGATCTTTTATTTGTTCTATGGCAGTCACTACCATAGAAAATTTCTTGGTCATATACCTTAGAATCTTCTGAAAAATCACCTTTTGTTCTAAAGGTCCTCCATAGGTTTGAAATTGGGTTACAATGCTTGAAACCCTAGTCATAAAATGATCTACATTTTCATTTTCCTTCATTTTTAGACTTTCAAACTGAAGTCAAAGAGTTTGCAATCTTACCATTTTTACTTGATTTGTTCCCTTGTAGGTGGTTGCGAGCAGATTCCAACCTTAATGTGCACTCGTAAGTCCTAAGGTCCACGAGAAAATGGACTCCTCGGTGCAACTATGGATCAACCATTTGGTTGTGAGATCTCGGTCTCGATGAGTTTCTACAACATTCTTTTGGTCATTACTCATTGTGACCAAAACATTTGTTTCAGGTTCTTTGAACTTAGTTTCAGTCATATCCACACATTTTTTGAGCTAAAGAAATGTCTTCATCTTGCTAGACCAAAACTCATAGTTGGTATCGGTCAATATAGGTCCAAAGAGCTACTTCAAATTTGAGGTTCTTGTGCTGGTAGTAGCGATGCTGGTATGGCTAACTAGAGATAATTTTTTTTTAACTATTTAAAACAATTAACACAGCTTGTAGATCCTTTTTTTTGAGTTAGAAGGGTGCGGCTATAAAAAAACTTGTAAATAAACAAAGACCGACACACTTTTCCTTTGGACAAGGTGTTTCATCGATGCTCTTTTCTTTAAGACAAGGTGCATCACCAACACACTTTTCCTTTGGGAAATGTGTGTCAGTGATGTTAGTGACACTCTTTTCCTTCATGCAAAGCACATCATTAACATAATTTTCCTTCAGGCAAGGTGCATCAGTGATGCACTTTTCATTGAAGCAGGGTCCATCAGTGGGTCGATGACACACTTTTCCTTCAATCAGGATGTGTCACTGCTCCAAGAGAGAATAAAAAGAAAAAAATGCACGTGATTCCTCGATGTGTTCTAACTTTGATCACAACCTCCTTGTGTATGTGATTTGCACTATTTGAAAAGGCTTACCCAAAACACAAGGAATGGATCAATCCATGCAGTCTGATACTATGTTAAAGGTTAAAGAAGAGAAGAAAAAGATGATGGAACACATAATGGGCATATTGATTTCATTCTCATTATTAGATTCAAGTATTTATAGGATTACATCACAACTATACCATGAGGCAATACTATAGGCCGGAAAATGCTATGGGTCACTAATCAAGATAAGGTGACCAAGAAAACTACTCAACTAACTGACTAATTAATGTTGTATTTGACTAATAATATTACATTTCTTAACACTTTAAACACATAATATATACCAAATAATTATGGGTGATCAAAATAGAGTAGAGTAATATCCATTTTATTAATAATTATGCCATGAAAGTTGTTTACAAAGGATTACAAATTTTAATATCTCAATCAACATCTATGCACACCTATGCATGTAACATAGATGAATAATCTAAATTACTTTGTTAGTCATTATGGTAGACCATGGTAAACCTAGTCCTTGAGAGAAATAAATCTCAACAACTCCTTTTATAATCAAATATCATAAATAACGACATAGAAGTGTAACAAATAGTGATGTTAATCTCTTTTAGGAAATTATATTAAAGAATCAAACACTACGGATAGGGATAAAATAGGTTACAAAACTAAATAAGATAAACTAATATCACAAATGGTGATTTATGATATTTAACTCTATCTTGGCAAGGTGCCCAGGTGCCCTATGTTTCTAGGCTCTATCTCTCTTCAATATGAACCGCAATATATATATATATATATATATATATATATATATATATATATTAAGTTCTTATATATATATAAAGTTCTTCTTCTTGATTTTATGGGAAATCAATAACTTATGGGATTTGTCACACATTTGTTTAGGGCCACCTACCCCTTCAATAATTTTGTAAACTCTAACTATTCCATTTCTCTCTTTATTTTACAAACCCCGCAACATAATCGCTCAAACTTTCTTCATGTGTCCTAGAGTTAAATGCACGTGTGAGTTAGCGAAACTATCTCGCAACTACAATCCTCATAATCCTATGTCTCCTTGAATTTAAAAGGCTCATAATCCTATGGCTCCATGAATTTGAAAGGATATGTTTTTATATTGTGGGGGAATCACCTTGAATTGATGGCTTTGTAAGCAATCGTCATCCTCTTTGTGAATTACCTCCATGTTCACTTAAATTCCAATATTTTAATTTATACAAATAATATGTCCCTTACCTCTTTTAGTGGTTTTGTAACTCTTCAATGTACCCTTTGTATCATATAGGTGACTACTATAGTAATGAATGAGTGTTGTAGATGATGTGCACCACGCATCCCCTAAAAATGACCTCATGTTACAAAACAAGAATGCACATTCTCAATATGTGTCCTATATGTCATAGATCCAAACGTCCTCTTTAATCACCTACGAATTCCCTTCTCTTTCGTCCCCTGAAATCATTCTTTCCACATGTTTATTCTATTAATAAATTCACTTTTGGTGCGATGTAGTGCTAGAAGAAGCCATTCATGGAAATGATTACCACCTTTTGCCATTAGGATGTTCAAGGTGCACCATATATCTCCTTCTGATTTAATTAATTAAGCATGCATACACTCTATTGAGATTGTGTGAAAGGCATATATGCATTTCCAGTATGTGTCATTCTTGTTAGGTGGTAATGACTACCAACAATAACAACATCCATGTAGCCTTTATCTAAGACTTGTCTCATGCTTAGATTGTAACTTGTCTCATCAAAGTGTGCGAGGGGCCTGATATACAATAGTGGTTAGGGCCTTTGGGCATTATCTATAAGGATTATAAGTTAGCAATAATATGGTGTATAGGGTTCTAATATGGGATATAAGGGATTATGGGTTACAATTGATAAATTCCATATATTAACCATATTTATAAGGGTTATATATATAGTAGTAAAAGCATATATATGTGAGTGGTTATAAGAGTTATGCATTAACTATTAGGTATTGTTGTAGTTATATGTGTTAGTATACTTGTTTATAAAGGTTATTGGTGTTAGCACTCAAATTTTCTACTTCAAATTTCCACGCTTTTGATCAAAATATTTTGGTTGTCTTATTAAACTTTTGTATGTGTCGACCTTTTTTCATCCTTTCTTTGAATCTTATGTTGAATCACTGCTTGATTTGATTATGTTCTTGCTAATGCTTTCTTTAGTTTTCTTGCTTTTAATAAGTTGATTTATTGGATGAATACTGAATATTTCACGACTTGTTAGAAATTTTTCCTACGATTAAATCCAAAGAAGGAAAATTATGTCAAAGGGAAGTCTTACTCATTCATCCTTGCAAGAGTTTTTAGTTTTGCAGTGAAGCTCTAAAGACCAAAATGTAAAGGCGCTACATAATGAGGTTCAATTCTAAAGAAAAAACTTAGGTATCATAATGTATAGAAACTATAGAACGAGTATCAATTTTGTAACAAAATTTCATCTCTCATATCTTGTAGGTGCTATAGAATCCCACCAAACGAAAATAGTTCTTGTTTTAACAAGAATTTTCCACCACCTTTTTAAGTCAGTTATCTACACCTATCTACCCTACTCTTCATCAAATAAATCATATGAGGGATTCTTCATCATCAAGGAAAGATAGTGTGGAATTACAACCGATACCAACACATTGGCATGATAATTATTTTAATATTACCAAGATATCCAATCATAATTGTGAGTCTAGCATTTCAGGACAGCTGCTTCTTTGCTGCTCACTTTATTCTATGACCAACCTAACTGGAAACATGCAAACAATGGTTGTTTGGATATTAAACTTAATTCCTCCCAAATGTTATTCTAGTCAAAATTTAAATATTTACATTATGCAACGAATTGTATTTGTTATTTGAAAACCAAAGAATTTAAGAGATTTCAAGTATTCCCTAAGCATGCTACTTCATTTTGGAACAAATTATGGTGTGCAATAGTTTTGACAAGTTTATGAAGCCATAGGAACAACAAAGGAATAAATACAAAATTGGTTCCAACCAAAAGAACACTACAATAATTTTATAGATTCTCTAGCGCCACTCAATACTGAAAATTTCCTAGCCACCGGATAATTTTTGATAGCTTCATGTTTTACTCATAAAATTTGGGCACATTTTCCAACCAAATGAAGATGAACATCAGAAAACTAAATGTAATTTTGCTTGGGGTTATAAATGGTTTTGAGGAACATATAATTATATCTCTAAGGATAATTAGATAATTTTAGCATAGCGGATTAGTTAAAAAAGTATTAAATTTCATTTTTTATGATTTAATCATGACAAAGTCCCTTTAAATATGAATAAATTAAAATAAATTTAATAACTATTCCAAGGTATGATCCAAGGGATGGGAATGTAATGTCCCAAAAAATTGAAAAAATAAAATAAAATTTATAGGTTAGTGAAAACTACCCAAAAGGGATCAATAGTACCCGTGCAGAAAACACAGGTGCTCCTTATACTTTCGATCTCTTCGGGGTTTTCCCAATGTCTTGTTAATCTCTTATCGAGTCTGGTAACTTAAAATGTTTTTTAGGGTTTTCTGGTATGGTTCAAGTTAGGTGACCTATATAACCTCCCACTCTCAAGACATGCATGAATCCCACTCAATCACAAGGATTTTAGTTACAACATGTTCAGTAGTTTGACAATAAGGTGCAGGGATGGACAACTCATCAAGCTGGTAGACTTACATACAAAACATATGCATATAAATGGCTAAATCCTTACAAGGATGGTACTTATAAATCAAATCACATTAACTCACCAATAGGATGACAGCTATTAGCTATTAATCAACTTGAAAATCACCCAAATGCACATTCAGGAATAAGTACAGTAAAGATAAGGATGATGGTTGAACAACTCGTAACAAAAGAGCTTATAATTAGAATAAACAAGATGAGACGCTTGACAATAGAGTAGGCTTACAAATCCCTGAAGTCGAACCTTTATTATAAAATCAATCATGGGATTTATAGCCTTCTACAAAAATAACAGATCCTGAAAATCTGATCTATTTACACAAAAAATACTTGAAAGTGATAGTTTTCTCAGATTATGGCTTCAAACCCTTGCTAACTATTTGTTTATCTATTGTGAAGATCTAGTTCACTGAGCAAACTTTTAATAACTGAAGTGTGAAATTGCCACCAACAGCCAGTGTCTCGGTGTTTAACTAAAGTGACATTTCTTCTTTAATCCACCAGATTTTTCTACCTTGCCGCCGCGGTCACTGATTAGAAGCTCTGTCTTCTAGAGCATCGGTGCCCTAGATCGGAACGTTGTCACTGTTTCGGAGGTGAAACGAATTAGTTTTAACGCTGTCAAAAGTCATTTGTTAAAAGAATCATGGCATTAGTCCTCTACGCCATAGATGGAAAGTCTTGTTATTCGCTCATGTGCGTAACTGTTATGCCACTGCTATTTCGGAGGTGAAACGAACCAGTTTTATTGCTATCGGAATGATTTTTGTCATTGATCAAAGGCCTTGTCTATTGCCTTACCGACACTGTGGAGCTTCTTGGTTCTAAACTCATCGATCCGTAGCCCTTAGTTCTTCCGATCGCCAATGAGTTTCTATTGTGGCAGAACCCGTAGTTAGTTTGTTTCCCACCGTTGCAACTCCTTAGTGAACTATCTTACCGACGGTTTATGTTTTCAAGCTCTGACGCGTAGTCCTTAGTTCTTTCGATCGCCGATTATTTTCTATTGTGGCAGAACTCGTAGTCAGTTTGTCTCCCGCCGTTGTGGCTCCTTAGTGAACTATTTTTTTCGACGGTTTATGTTTTCAATTTTCGACGCGTAGTCCTTAGTTCTTCTGATTGCCGATGATTTTCTATTGTGGCGGAACCCGTAGTCAGTCTGTCTTCCTCCATTGCTGCTCCTTAGTGAACTATTGTGTCGACGGTTAGTGATTTCAAGCTTCGACGTGTAGTCCTTAGTTCTTCCGATCGTCGAAGATTTTCTATTGCGGCGGAACCCGTAGTCAGTTTGTTTCCCACTGTTGTGGCTCCTTAGTGAACTATCTTGCTGATGTTTATGTTTTCAAGCTCCGAAGCCTTATTAAGTAGTGGTTCTGATTTCCGATACGTGACTTCGGTTGCATTTTAGTGCTTTATACTACCGACACTGTGGAAAATTTCAGATTTACTTCATTAACACATAGTCCATAGTTCTTCCATCGAAATTTTCATCTGATCGCGGAAGCCGCAGTCTATATGTCTATCGGTGGCTAAAGAGATGTTCTGATCCTTTCCCAAGCCACCAAAGCTACAAATTTGTGAAATTTTCATCAAAAACAGAGGCTTTCAAACTGTTAGTGATATTCATATCCCTCATTGCATGAATTAAATTCGTCATACTATCGGAATAAATTATTTTGGGAGATAACATCTGGCTCCTACTTGGGGATGGGAACCTCCCACTGAGGTTGCAAGAACCCCATACCAAAATGCCTTTCCCTAAAAGAAACTAAGTAACTTAACACTATCATTTATTGTTCCATTGAGCATGGAGTTTATTCTGAAAGAAAAACTATTCTGAAAGCAAAACAACCTAATATCTACTAATTTACAATCATAAGGCCTCAGATCCTTAAATAAAATAGAGCTTCAAGAAACACCCATTTACTGGGCCATCAAATACCTCTTCACCTTCCAGAGTTTGCAATTTGAAGGTGTTATTTTTATGTACCTGGGCTATTACAAAAGGGCCAATCCACAAAGAGTTAAATTTTCCATGTTTCCCCTTGTCTTGTGTGACAGCATCCCACTTGAGGGCCCAATCCCCCTCCTGGAAGTTGTCTGATTTTGCTCTTTTGTCAAACATGCCATTTATCCTCTGTTGATGAGCTTCTGATTTTCCAACAACTTGCTCCCTTATTTGTTGTAATTCTACCAAATCCATCATCCTTCTTACCATATCATTTGGTTCATCCTCCTCTTCCTGAAAGAACTTTGCCACTGGAAGGATGAGCTGTATAGGAAAGATGGCCTCCGTGCCATAAACTAGTTTGAATGGAGAAGTCCCTATGGATCTTTTGTCTGTTACCCTATTAGCCCACAAAGCAAACTTAAGCTTTGCATCCCAGCTTTTCTGATTTGTCTCTAGTAGTTTCCTGATGATTCTAACTAAGCTTTTGTTGGATGACTCAGCCAGTCCATTTCCTTGTGGGTAATAGGATGTGGAGTGCACCAGTTGAATACCCGGTTGATTCACACATTTTAACTAATCCCTAGCCTTAAAATTTGGTGCATTATTAGTTACTAACCTTACTGGGCAACCAAACCTACTGAAGATGTTCTCATATAAAAATCTCATGATGACTTGATGAGTGGCATTTCTGGTGGGCACTGCCTCTATCCATTTGGTAAAATAGTCAGTGGCTACTAAAATCCATTTATGTTGTCCACTGGAAGATGGATTTATTTCACCTATGAAATGCAGACCCCATTGTTGGAAAGGCCCATTCACTGTAACAGGCCTAAGGGGTAAGGACTTGAGCTGCTTCTTCCCTATAAATCTTTGACATTGGTCATAGGCCCTTACAAAAGTGTATACATCAGCAAAGAGGACTGGCCAATAGTATCCTGCTCTTAAGATCTTGTGGGCTGTGGTTTTCCAGTAGTGGTGGCATCCACATGTACTGGAATGAAAGTGATGCATGACTTATTTTGCTTCCTCTTTATCTAGACACCTTAACAAAATTCCAGACTGATCCCTCCATTACAGCAGTTTGTCAATTATGCAAAACTTAACAGATTTCAACTTAAGAGCTCGTGCTTGGTTAGGATTGAGATCGGGACAAACTTCTAATTTTTGCAAAAATTGAATGATACCTGAAGACCACTCGCATGAAGATATGTTCTCAGCTACTGATGGACTGTTATTCTGATCTTGATTTACTTCTATTTTCGTTGCTACCATAGTCTGCACCTTTGCTGATCTGACACATGTGAGATCTATTCCCAACAGTTCATATTTTTCTTTGGCCATGAGCTTGGCCAGACTTAATCCCCTTACTAGCTTGGTGGGTTTCACCTCTACATCAAACTCAATGAGTTTGGAAATCCACTTAGCTCTCTTCCCATCAATGTCAGGCTGAGTCAAAACATCCTTCACAGTAGCTGAAGGGACATATGCAATGACCTTTTCATGGAGAATGTAGATTCTGAAAGTCTTCAAATATTTTATGAGAGCATAAGCCTACTTCTCAATTGGGTCATACTTCAGCTCAGTATCTCTCAGGGTTCTGCTGAAAAAAGAAATTGGATGATCAAGACCTTCATCATTCTTTTGTAATAGTACACCTGCCATTGTGTCATAAGATGCAAAAGAGAAAATGTAAAAACCCTTGGTGTAGTGAGGACTAATCAGGGTTTGGGCCTCCATGATGGCTTTCTTAATGTCTTCAAAAGAGTTTCTTGCTTCGTCAGTCCACTTTATTTCTACATCCCTTTTTAGCATGGCTGTTATATGCTTTACCAACTCGAAGAAATTTGGAATAAACCTTCTGACACAGCTTATCTTGACTAAAAAGGACTGAATGTCTCTTTTTGACCTTGGTATTGACAGTTTTTGGATTGCTTCCACCCTCATCGGATCGATCTTTACACCTTCAGCTGAGACTATGTGGCCTAGGAGCTTTCCTTCATTGAGTGCAAAATAGGACTTCTTGGGGTTCAGTGATATTCCATACCTTCTACACTTCAAAAATACCTTCCTTAAGCGCTGCAAGTGGTCATGATGGCTATGAGAGTAAACTGTTAAGTCATCCAAATATATTAGCACAAATTTATCTTTTAACCCTACAAAAGCTAGGTCCATAGCTCTCTGAAAAGTAGCCCTAGCATTCATTATCCCAAATGGCACTTTAGCATACATGAAGGTGCCCCAGGGGGTGGTAAATGAAATCTTCTGTTGGTCATCTGGGTGCACAATAACTTGTTTGTATCCAGAGAAGCCATCAAGGAAGGACATGACCCTGGCCCCCGAGACTTTATGTAGCAGATGTTCCATCTTGGGTAGTGGATAGTTGTCCTTTTTGGAATACTTGTTTAGGTTTCTAAAATCCACACACAACAGGGAATTCTTCTCTAAGAACAACACATTCATATGAACAACAAGATGGCCATTGGGTTCTTATATTTCTTTCACAAATGTGATTGAACTATGTGCATTCACGTAGATGCTTCTTTCAACCTTTGAGATCAATAAAGATGTAACATTCCTATCCATCATTAAAATAATTACATTTAACATTCCTATCATTAAAATAAAATGTGTAGTTACTAATTTCATTATATCAAAAAATGCTCCAAAAAAATTAATATTAAATTGAGAACTTGCTATGACTATAATCATTTAGTAATTACTTGTGTAAGTATATAGATGTAATATACATTTGAAATAAAGCTATATACAAAAACAAATCATGTTTAACAATCATAATCATAAAATAAAATAACATATATAGTTTTTTTAATATATAAACAACATTAAATACTTAAAATAAAATAAAAAATATATAATTTTTTTATACATAAACAACATTGAATAATTAAGTTTTAAAGGAAGAAGATTTAGACAACTACATAGAATAATTAAGTTTTAAAGGAAGAAGATTTAGACTACTACATAGGTTGGAAAAAAATTAAAAAAAAACATATCTCAATGTTTGTAACGTTGATGTCGAATATAAAATTGAATTTAAGGGAAAAACTACGCAGACCAAAAGCAAACTTAAGAATTTTTGTTTACTAAAAAGTGAAATCGGAAAAATATTCCTTATAATTGGATAACCACTCCAAAGTTATTTCCAAAATCCTATAGCCCATTTCAAGTGCTATTCAGAATCAAGAGGAGATAGTTATAATTGTTTGAACTTCCTTTTATCAATGAATGTAATTAATTTTAAATTTCAAAGTAAGTATAATGCTCCCAAACAAAAAAGCATGTTATAATTCTCTCGAGAATATAGACGCGGTACATTACTTCATATTTTTGAACGGTCAGCATTACTTACTGCAAAAGTAACAGAGACAGGTCTAGCCACCATGACAATCAATATAAGCTAGTTTTTATTAGATCGCATCTAATCCTGGTTTTAGAGCTTTGAAAAATATTCCAAGGTGATACTATATTTATGCTTTGGAAGGTGGATTGCACCCAAAAAACGATAATTGGATACACATAAAAGTGCAAATTAAAAGCATATCAAGCGTTAAAACGATGTTCTCATCTTAGCTTCCTTGTGAAGCTTAATTTCTCATGGAGCTTTCAAACTGCAATTCATGTGCTCTCTCAGACTTATTTGGCAGCAATCCATGTGCTCTCTGACAGCGATTATAGATACACTTTGCAGAGTATTTTTGGAGTCTCAGTAAAACCACAGACTTTTGGAGTATAACTGAGACAAAGGGACGAAAAAATTTAATAGAGTTTCCAAAATGGCTGTAACGTGAACCCTGCCTAATTGTCTATATGCAAAATACAAACCAAACACTAGCAAATTAAACTCTCTGTCATGTCGTAATCTGATTTAAAATCGCTGGCATGTCGTAATCTGATTATATTTCATCAGGGAAGATCTGATTTAAACCACTAAAAGAATGCAGGAGCTTTGGATGAACGAAATTCATCCATGACGATTTTTCCAACAGCACTTCCTCTAAGCCTTTATGGTCTCCTATAAATACAAGCCTTATGGAAGTATGTTATACCAACATAGCAGGTCTCTTTTCACAATACTCTCAAAGATGGACGCTCAGTTCATTTGCAAATTGTTGCTGGTTCTGATTGTTGGCTGCATTTCTGAAGCGAATCCGTCAGCTGCCAGATACATTAAACTTCCTCCGCAGTCTCACATTGCATCTGCAGTCCATTCTAAGCCGCCCGCTCAACTCACAACTGTCTCCACGCCCTCAGTAGTGGAGAAACCAACGCCCTTGCATAGCAAACCTACTAAGGCTGTGCCTGTGCCTGTTTCTCTGGCATACAAGAACAAATCTCCACTTCTTACCAAGGACCGTGTGCTTATTTCACTACCGATTTCTCTTCCTCTAATTCCTATTCCTCCAATTTCTCTTCCAACACTTCCAATTCCTCCAATTTCTCTTCCTCTAATTCCTATTCCTCCAATTGGTCTTCCTACGATTCCTGGTCCTCCATCCAAGTAGAAATCTCCACCTCCAACATAGGTGGAGATTTCACAGCAAAACCAACTTATATGCCAAGCCTCCACCATTTCACAAGCCCCTTCGTCCTCCTTCACCGCCAATTGCTACTCTTCCTCCCAATGAGAAACCAGCGCCCTTGGATAGCAAAATGTTTACTGCAAATAAAATGTTAGCGATAGTTTACTTTTCGGTTTGTCTGGTTGAAATGATTGATTAGAATCATGGAAACATGGTTATGTTATTTACAAGTGACCTCTCTCATCAAAAGTATTCTGGATCTAGTCTGATTCTTGGGTTTATTACATTTGCAGTAAACTGCTTCATTTGTATCAGTTTTTTCTTTCAGCATAGCCAGTTCACTTACCAAGAACGTGCTTAAATTGCATCATCTATTCGGTTTGAAGTGAAGACTTCTCTAATAGACTGGAGATAATGATGATGGAGTTAGTGTATGTGCCGTCATAGTGCAAAAATAAGTATCCAGATCGTCTTCATCGTGACTTTTTGTTTGTATTATGATTTTACTACTTTGATTACAATAAAGGAGAGGTATGTTGTTCTACTTCCTTTGTTTGCTAAGCTGAAAACAATGCTGATCAGCTGAAATTTCAAACAATGTTGTGTTCTTGTGATTTGTCTATGTAACAATATAATGTCAATCTCCTGTCCCCAAAATCAGTGGATACTTTTTTTTTTTTTATCAAAATAACTATATAGGGATAGCTTCAAGATTTATTATGGCGGCAGAAACAGCTGATGTCATTAAATCTTAGTTCAGGTCATCTCATCCAAATATTTTCAGATTTGTCACACTGTAATCACATAAATTGCTCACTGGAATGGATTAATAGCTAGTTTTATTATCAATTTATTGGATTTCATTTCATTTCAATTATTTTTTATCAATATTGTAGACTTCAATTGATTCGAATGTACTAAACATTTAAAATAATTAAAAAGTAAAAATGAAGTTATGATATTTTAAATAATCTACACGTTATTTTTATTTATTTATCTTTAATTACACCGAAGGTGTTATTTAAAGGACTGTTATACTCAGGCTTTCGTCGTCTGTTCATAATTAACGAAGAGCCCATATTCCACTGCCTCTAGGGAATTGGCACGTAAGCTTCTTTCCAGGTCACAGAAAAGTGGTTTAGATTATCTTTTGAGTGTTTTAATGTTTCTCCGTTAAGCTGTGCGTTATGTTAATAGACTATATGTATATATGTAAATTTTCAAATATATCACTGCTGCAGGTGACTTTATGTAAGTTTCTTTTCATAATAAAAAGTATCTACCTGGATTTCAACGAGTTGTTTTGAAGTTTATGGATATGGTTTTTAACCTTAAACACTTTACTCATACTCATATTATAAATCTTTTTGGTAATAAAATTATTTTATCATCAACTTATTTGTTATATATATATTGAATAATATTTATATATAATAAATTAATGTGTTATAAGTGATTAATTGAACGGATTTTATTAATAAACCAGGGTAGCACCTCAAACATTTTGATCCCTTTGCTGTTTGGTAAATCTAGGTTTAACATGGATCTTTTAATTACTTTTCATTAGTTTTAATATTGTCTTTTTATTATTTAATCAATTAGGCTACATGTTTTTTTCTATATTTTTTTTTGTTTTAGCAAACTTGTTGGTGTAATGTTAGGTTAAACACAACACACATTCATCTCGTAAATGTTATTTGGATGATACTCCTTTATTATAATCAATAAGCCATAATCAAATATATCAAAATTCTCTTTTAAAGCCACATCAAAATATATCTAAATTTTATTATAAAAAATGATTTTATTATTATTATGATGAATTAAAGTTAGTTAATTTAAATTATTTTAAAAGTAATTAAAAATAAAATAAAATAAAAAATGCTAGAATCTTGTAAGATTCTAAGAATGTTGAATATCTTTTAAAAAAGACTTTTAGTATTTCTACTAATCATTAATGCTTAAAATGTATTAGAGAGAATAAAAAACCAAATGAATCTCAAAAGAACATTAAAAAAATACAAATGATCATTTTCTAAAGAACAAATCTAGTAAATTAGCATATATCCATTTTAAACTTGGATTTATCAAGCACCAAGAGGGAACTAATTTATGAATCTATGCTAGTTTTTCTTTTTAGTCCATATGTAATTTATATTTTTCATTTTTTTTCATTTATATTTCTCACCCACTTTAAGGTTATTCATTTCCTTGTGGTAGTAGATTGAAGTTTATTAGGTGAATTGATTTTGGATTGAGTGGACACTAAATAAATATATGAATTCACAATCTCTCGAGCCCATTATGGGGGAGATTTTGTCAAGTTAGTCACTTTATGCTAGCCCACATAAATGAAAAATATTAAAAAATAAAAAAAAAGAAATATAAATTACATATAGACTAAAATAAATAAATTAATTAAGCTAGCATAGATCCATAAATTAGATCGGTTTGGGTGCTTGATATATTCAGGTTTAAAATGGATCTGTGCTAATTTACTATATTTGTTCTTTAGAAAATGATATCTGAATTTTTTTAATGTTCTTTATTTGTCTTTTTATTCTCTCTAAAATATATTAATTGTTAATGATTAATGGAAATGCTAAACTCTTTTTTAAAATATACTCAACCATCTTAACAGATTCTAGCCTTTTATTTTATTTCATTTTTTATTAATTTTAAAATAATTTAAATTAACTAACTTTCTTTATAATTCACCATAATTATAATAAAACATTTTTTTATAATAAAATTTAAATATATTTTGGTGTGGCTTTATAGTAGAATTTTGATATATTTGATTATGGCTTATTCATTTGTATAAAGGAGTGTCATCCAAATAACATTGATGAGATCATTGTGTATTTAATCTAACACTACACCAATACCTCTATTAAAACAAAAAGGAATATAGAGAAAAACATGTCCCATAATTTATCAAATAATAAAAACCCAATAATAAAACTAAATGAAAAGTAATTAAAAGATCTATGTTAAACCCATATTTTCCAAACACCAAAGGGATCAAAATGTTTGAGGTGTAATTTTTTATGAACATTTAAAAATTTAAGATAAAAAACTTACACCTAAAGAACTTGGATCCCTCTCGGTACTTTCTAGATCCACGTTTAACATGGATCTATGCTGGTTTTTTTTATTTATGTGGGTTAACATAATGTTTCTTTTATGTTAGCTAGCATAACATGACTAACGTGACAGAATCCCCCCTCATACTGGGCTGAGAGCACCTCGCTTCTCTCGATGCAAAAATGATTATGAATAAATTAAATCTTATAACAAATGGTGAACTTTATGGGTTGTAATTTATTATAATTGCACTGAAGGTCTTATTTAGGGGATGGTTATACTTAGGATTTGGTCGTTTGTTGCCTCTTGAAGTATGGGTGTGACCTCACTCAGGTTCACGGATTCAGTTGTTTCCTCAAGAATTGTCCATCCTTGCTAAAACCTTGGCCTATAGTCTCAGCGAGTGCTTGATATAGGAAGAAGATCTTTCGGAATTGGAAAAGTTCAAAGGAGACATCGTTGATGTATAGTGAGAAGAAAATACAACTCAGTGAGACAATTGTGGATGACAATCTTCTGTACTAAATATCGAATGCTGGCCAAAGTGTTCCTATCTATTTGGTATTTCTCAGCCTCTATGAATTCCCTCTGGATTAATTCTGCTTACAAACTATACTCTATTATAGTTTCTATGTCACCTATGTTACGGTCATTGCCACCTATTTTGTTTACTATCATATTCATGGCATCATTACACTATAATTTTGTTGTTTGTATTTTCACAAATCTTTTGAACCATGAATCTTTTGGCCTAGGACAGCTTATCCTGCCTGAACCAAAAGGAATCATGTGAAAATGTTGCCCCTTAATGTCAATGGGGTTTCCAATAAATCTCTCAGAACTGAACACCTCAGCATCTTCCCACGACTTTGGGTCCCTAGCCAAGTCCCATGCGTTCACAATAATTATGGATTTTCTGGCTATATAATAGCTATCGGCGGTGTAATCTTGGAAGGATTCATGTGAAATTATCAAGGGGCCTTTCTGTCTCCTTCAACACTACTTTCAAGTAATCGGGACGAGAAATATCTGATTCCTCCACCTTGTGTTCCAATCCCACCACGCTCTCAAGCTCTTTCTGCACTTTCCTCATCATTGAAGGATTTAACAGCATTTCAAACATCCACCACTCTAAGGTCTCATAGCAATAGACTAAGCTCAATTAAAAATCATAAATAAATCCACTACAAAATTCATCCATCGCCCACTACAAACTCATAAATAACATCACTACAAAATTCACCCATCGCCCACTACAAAATCATAAATAACACCACTACAAATTTAGAGTGAATTGATGTAACTACAGAAAATTGATGAGAAATTAAGCTTAGCACACCATGGATAGACTGTATGGGTACAATTTTCATGATTTTTTGAGCTGGTTAATGAAAAACCAACACATTCTAAAAAAATATAATGTTTTATTTGTACAATTTTCATTCTACTGTAATCTGTAATCACTTTCTAGAAACAAGGCATCCACAAACAGGAGAACTCACAATTTTTGGGTGGCAATTCTCAGGAAAATGAAAGATTTTAGCACTCATGAATCAAGAATATGCTATGAATAAGACAATATGGTAATGGTTTAAGTCAAAAATTGAACCATAAAACTTTTCGGAATTAGTTTATAATGTTGAGAGAGTTTGTAATAGAAGAAAACCATAACAATGCTTTTATGGAAATGAAACAGGCCATAAAATCATACAAATTGAAACAGAAATACATAAATAACTAGTCCTTTGATTTTATTACAAAATCGCAGTACATACTTCACTGTATTTGTTATAGAGATGAGTAAATTAAGAAAACTACGGATCACAATAGAATCCAGGAAATAAAAAAATGGAGGAAACATGGAACGAATTTCTATGAAATTTCCAATATCATTTTCCCAAAATGTGATTATATACTTGCCACGGATTGAAAAATAAAAAATTGGATAAATAGACACCACAAATTTTGTGCAAAACCCTGTGTGTGCATTCTTATAAAACCATGGACCACTACTCATCCTTAACTAAGCCAAGACAGATCCATTGTGAGTTTAATTCGTACCCATCCAAACTCATATCTACCTGCTAAAATTTCCCTTGGACGGAATTGGGCCAGAGGAAAAATCATGTGAATTTCTTTAACAGACCTACTTCAAACCTATAAATTTGTTGAAAATACATAGATCTAATTAGTTACTATGTTCATGGATAATGAAGGATAATAAACCCACTACAAAATAATAAATAACACCACTACAAATTCAAAGTGAATTGATGTAACTACACAAAATTGATGAGAAAACTGTGAATCACCTCAGAGAAAGCATATTCATGGTGTGCTAAGCTCTGCAAAACGATGGAATAGCCTACCCATTAGGAAAATAGACTCCATGGGTACAATTTTCATGAGTTTTTGAGTTGGTTAAAGTAAAACCAACACATTCTAAAAAACGACAGTGTCGTATCAATCCCAACCAGGATGTTGTAATATACAACTATGTGGGCAGTATTGATCTTTGCGTTTTCATAGGAGATCGATCATTTCTTCTTCCTATGATAGTATGGTATGATGAAGCAGTGATATTTTATGCGTTCCAACACTAAGAATAAAGGGATGACTTAATATCAATTGACACGGTTATGAAGTGCATGTTAACTCTACCTGTAGGCATGTGCTAGCTATACTTGTTCGAGTTGAGATTGATTCGTATCCAAGAGTGCTTATTCTTATATTTTTGCAAAGTAACACAGTGTAGCCCAAACAAATTAAATATGGCTTTTAGGTAAAGCATGATAGATTTAAAACAATTTCGATGTGTCACTTGTGCATTAGTCGTTTGGTCAAAACAAAGGAAGCCAAACGAGTTTGTTCTCTAAAAAAATGAATCAACTTAACTTGAGATTGAAAATTTAAACGAAAACTGCCATAACAAAAGTTGCATGGCTAAAGCAACGCAATCACCCGCCAAGGTTAGAAATGTGTTATTGTTTAAATGGAGGCCTATTGATGTGGTTGGTTGCAATGCTTTTGCATGTAACAATCAACACAAATTATAAGTGATGGTAAAACACTCACTATGTTGCTCTTCTCTTGGTGAATTATCACACACATCAAGGCCATGTTTTATCAGCCATGTTTTTTGTTTTTGTCGATTCTTTGGCTGACCTGTTATGATTGTTCAAAATTTTGTTTAGTTGCAGATGTTTTAATACTTATGCTCAAGGTTTTAGGCTAATATTGAATGATTATTATTTATTACTAATGTATGTGCTTTTTAGTACAGGTAGTATGGAAACTTTGATTATACTGCATAATCGAGATCTTATTCTATTGCTAATCACACACAGCTTGATCTATTTTACCCTTCTTTTTGAAATTATGAAAAGGTGCAAGTTTCGATCAAGGTTTTATAGAGAGATATCAGATAGTCTAATATAGATTCGTGTTGTCATTCACACTTTGACTAGTAGTGTGTGTGCAATGAAAGAAATAAAGCAGTATTGGATATGTGCACAAGAACTTTATTTACACTTTATTGCATCCTCAAAAATTGAGCATTACCTTTTCTTCGGTGTTTCATTTCCCCATTTTTGGGTATGCTAGTTAGTCTATTTTATTGATATTATACACAAATTTACAATGTAACCAATATCTTACGCCCAATTGTAAGATTTACAATGTTTTCAGACATCAAAGTTTTCATAACGGTTGACATGGATGTTGAAACGTAGAGGAAGAATCCTAAGGCCAAATAAGGTAATAAAGCTTGTTTCAATCAACGACACTATCCACAAACGCCTCATGAATGTCTCTCTTTTACATATATTTGTCTCTTAAGTATTAAATGACCTCAATGGAATAGAAAATGGTAATCAATGCATGTTGTTTTATATATATATATATATATATATATATATATATATATATATGTCTTAAGTACACTTAATTAAATGACCTTATTGGTTGAAATTTTAATAGAATAAAAAGATATATATACATATATTATGATTTGTTTATCATTTTAATAATTTAAAATATTAATATAATCAATATTTTATTAATAATATATTTAGCACTTTATGTTAAAGATTAAAGAAGAGATGATGATGGAACATACAATAGGTATATTGATTTCCTTCTTATTATTAGACTCAAGTATTTAGAGGATTACATCATTACAATACCATGGGCCAATACTATGGGTCACTAATCAAGATAAGGTGACCAAATCAACTATTCCACTAATGGAAAATTAATGTTGCACTAGACTAGTGACATTACATTTCTTAACACACCCAATTAATCTCAACTCTTCTCTCTGATATTCAAATGCATTTGTTTCCAATAGTTTGGTGAACATATCAGCCAAGTGCTCCTTAGAGCCACAAAACTATAAAGAAATTTGTCCATCATTGACTAACTCATGAATGAAATGATAGCTAGCGTCAACATTTTTGTTTTTTTCTATGAAATCATTATACAATTGTATTATAGAGCTATTATCACATAAGATAGAAGTTGGATCCTTTTCAGTGCATTGCATATCCTTTAAAATACTTCTTATCCAAATTGCATGGAAAACTACTATGGTGGTTGCTACATACTCTGCTTCTGCAAAAGACGTGCTGACAATGGCATGTTTCAAATATTCCCAGGAGATCAGATTTGTACCCAAATGAAAATCATAAGTAGATTTGCTTTTCCTATCGTTAATAGTTTCTGCAAAATACCTATGAGTGTACCCTATGGTGAATGAGTGTACCAAAGGCCATATCCTACTGTGCCTCCAACATCTCTCAAAATTGTTTTTCCAATTTTCTAGTGAGAGTCCTTGGGGCTCCATAAATCTTGAAATGAAACTCACAGCATACATAAATCAGGCCTAGTTGTAGTCAAGTACCTTAAACTGCCTACCATTCTTTTATAGTGTAGAATTTACTGTTAGTCCATCATCATTCTTTGTTAACTTAGTTCCTAGAGAAATGAAGGTTTCTATTGGCTTACATTTATCCATTCTAAATCTCTATAAAATATTAGTTGCATAGTTATGTTGACAAATGAAAATACTTTGATTAGTCTCAGTAACTTCCATACCAAGGACGTACTTCATTAGACCTAGACCAGTCATTCCGAATTCCTTTTTCATCACTAACCTGAATTCTTCAAGCATTAAATTACCAGAGTAAATCATGTCATCAACATAAAAACATACAATAAACATGTTACCTTGTTGATATGTGTTTACACACAGAGTGGGCTCATTGTTGCTTCTGTTGAACCCAATGTTGATGATATAGGAGTCAATCTCGTTGTACCAAGCTTGTAAAGCCTGTTTTAGACCATGCAAGGACTTTTTCATCTTAAACATTTTTTGTTCATGACTTTTGACAGTATATCTAGGTGGTTGGTATACATAAAAATATTACTCAAGAATAACATTGAGAAAATCACCATCAATTTGATAAACACACCATTGATTTTGTGTTGCAGTGGCAAGTACACGTGTGAAGGTATCCATCCTTGCTACAACATCAAAGTTTTGATCATAATATGCACCATACTATTGTGCAAATCCTTTAGAATCCAACCTTTCTTTTTGTTTTTCAAGCTATCTTTTTTCATTTAGTTTGGTCTTATAGACCCATTTGACTCCAATACTAGTTTTTTTTGCAGGAATATCAACAAGATCCCAAGTCTAGTTTTTCTCAATAGCATCAGTATCTTTATTCATTGCTTGTACCCACTATGCATCCTTTAATTCTTAATCAAAAGATGTAGGATGACAGGAAAAAAAATCATACTGAAGTTGTCCATCAATAACATGACTCTGCACATATCTCTCTCTCAAATTTCTAGTTTTCTGGTTTTGAGATGGACTGTGTGTTCGTGTTTCTTCTTCTTGTTGTACTTCCAATATTGGGAGTCTGATAGGTATATCTAACTGATCTAAACTTTCTTTTTGTTGTATATTTGAAGGATCAGTCCAAAATTTGTCTTCAAGGAGCTCCAAATATCTACTCACTACAATCTTTTTAGTGCCAAGATTATACAACTTGTAATCCTTGTGAGGTTCATTGTAACCAGTGAAAAGGAACCACTCACTCTTCTTATCCAACTTTCTTCTAATTTCACTACATACTTGAGAAAATGCAATAGAACAAAAAAATATTAGATTTTCTACACTATTCTTAGTGCCACTACATGAATTTTCAGGAATATTGTCCCGAACTCTCCTCGTGGGTGATGTGTTGAGCAAGTAGATGGAGCATGCAAAAAAGTCATCCAAATATTGTTGGGGCGCATACTCCATGTTTGGGTAACTCCGCGGTTAATTAGAAAATTTGTAAGCGGAGTTACGGGTCAAAACAGTCTTAGGGGTAGCGGGGGAAGTTAAAACACCTTTTTTCTAATAAAACCCGTGGTTAAAATCCAGGGTTTAGGGTTTTGGGTGCCCATGGTTTAAGACCATGGTTTTGTAAAAATGCGCAGTATAAATAAGCGCTTGTGTAAAGAAGATAGGTTAGGTTTTATGATGAAAGAAAGATTAAGGTGAAGCTAAGATTGGTTTCGTAAGAAAAGGTTAAGTCTCAGCTGTGTGCGTGGACGACCTCTGCAGCTGTGTGCGCAGAGGGTTTTTGTAAGGAAGATTAAGGAACGACCTGCAGCTGTGTGCGCAGGGGCCTGCTGCTGTGTGCATGGCTTTTGAGGACTGAAAGGATCTGCAGCTGAGTGCGCATATCAAACTGTGGTTTTGTAGCAAGTTGAATAGAACACAGTTTGTGGACGTAGCCCCTACACTGGGGGTGAACCACGTTATATCCGGTGTCATGGTTTCTTGTGCTGTTTCTGTTCTATATCTTTTATGCATTAATACCGTATACATCTGATAAATTAGATCGCTGTTAATATTTAGCTTCGCTGTTAATTCCCTGTAGTGGGTTGAGCAAGTAACGACTGTTTATTTATCCGCGAAGTTGTATGTGAATGAATGGTAAATATTTTATAGTATTGATTAATAAGATTATTAAGGCTAAGGTATAGTAATCCCCCTCTTGGCTTGCAGAAACCTGATTCTGTGGCACCCCATAGCTGTTTCGGGTGAGACTGCAACCTGCGCGCAGGTTGTTGCTGAAAGGGCCAACACTGTGGGTCTTTTGTTGGTGCGACACAAAAGGTTTAAACCCGGGTCTGCCCTATTGCCCAACAAATTGGTTCCGTTGTAGTCTATTTGGTTAGGATACTCGGCTCTCACCCGAGAGACCCGGGTTCAAATCCCGGCAACAGAACCAATTTGTTGGGCAATAGGGCAGACTTGGGTTTAAACCTTTTGTGTCGCACCAACAAAAGACCCACAGTGTTGGCCCTTTCGGCAACAACCTGCACGCAGGTTGCAGTCTCACCCGAAACAACTATGGGGTGCCGCAGAATCAGGTTTCTGCAAGCCGAGAGGGGGATTACTGTACCTTAACCTTAATAATCTTATTAATCAATACTATAAAAGCTTTACCATTCATTCACATACAACTTCACGGATAAATAAACAGTCGTTACTTGCTCAACCCACTACAGGGAATTCACAACGAAGCTAAATATTAACAGCGATCTAATTTATCTGATGTATACGGTATTAATGCATAAAAGATAACAGAACAGAAACAGCACAAGAAACCATGACACCGGATATAACGTGGTTCACCCCCAGTGTAGGGGCTACGTCCACAAACTGTGTTCCATTCAACTTGCTACAAAACCACAGTTGGATCTGTGCACTCAGCTGCAGATCCTTTCAGTCCTCAAAAGCCGCGCACACAGCCGCAGGCCCCTGCGCACACAGCTGCAGAGGGCGTCCACGCACACAGCTGGGCCTTAACATTTTCTTACAAAACCAATCTTAGCTGCACCTTAATCTTTCTTTCATCATAAAACCTAACCTATCTTCTTTACACAAGCGCTTATTTATACTGCGCATTTTTACAAAACCATGGTCTTAAACCATGGGCACCCAAAACCCTAAACCCTGGATTTTAACCACGGGTTTTATTAGAAAAAAGGTGTTTTAACTTCCCCCGCTACCCCTAAGACTGTTTTGACCAGTAACTCCGCTTACAAATTTTCTAATTAACCGCGGAGTTACCCAAACATGGAGTATGCGCCCCAACAGGGACAGGAGTTTGCTCTAACGTAGAGAAACAAAGGGCATGAGGCCTAGCAGAAATACTTTGGGGAATCCTGCCATGCAATCTTTTAGCGTAGCAGAACCATGGCAGCTATATTCCTTCTACAGTGGGACATGCAATCCCAGGGGACCCCAAAGTTGTCGATGGTCAGGCATCGGCAATTGGAGTGAAAGATGGTGTTGCAGGTGGATCGCGACGGTTTTCAAAGAACAGAAGTAGGCAGCCAGCAACAGCATGGAGAGCTTCAGCAAGCAGTACGCTATGCTTCGTCAGTGGAAGTCTGCCACTAGGGAAACTGAAGAGTGTCCCGGGACGGGCCACTAGTGAGTCTTAGGGGCCTGTTGGGGCGCATACTCCATGTTTGGGTAACTCCGCAGTTAATTAGAAAATTTGTAAGCGGAGTTACGGGTCAAAACAGTCTTAGGGGTAGCGGGGGAAGTTAAAACACCTTTTTTCTAATAAAACCCGTGGTTAAAATCCAGGGTTTAGGGTTTCGGGTGCCCATGGTTTAAGACCATGGTTTTGTAAAAATGCGCAGTATAAATAAGCGCTTGTGTAAAGAAGATAGGTTAGGTTTTATGATGAAATAAAGATTAAGGCAAAGCTAAGATTGGTTTTGTAAGAAAAGGTTAAGTCCCAGCTATGTGCGTGGACGACCTCTGCAGCTGTGTGCGCAAAGGGTTTTTGTAAGGAAGATTAAGGAACGACCTGCAGCTGTGTGCGCAGGGGCCTGCTGCTGTGTGCGCAGCTTTTGAGGACTGAAAGGATCTGCAGCTGAGTGCATAGATCAAACTGTGGTTTTGTAGCAAGTTGAATAGAACACAGTTTGTGGATGTAGCCCCTACATTGGGGGTGAACCACGTTATATCCGGTGTCGTGGTTTTTTGTGCTGTTTCTGTTCTGTTATCTTTTATGCATTAATACCGTATACATCTGATAAATTAGATCGCTGTTAATATTTAGCTTCGCTGTGAATTCCCTGTAGTGGGTTGAGCAAGTAACGACTGTTTATTTATCCACGAAGTTGTATGTGAATGAATGGTAAAGCTTTTATAGTATTGATTAATAAGATTATTAAGGCTAAGGTACAGTAATCCCCCTCTTGACTTGTAGAAACCTGATTCTACGGCACCCCATAGCTGTTTCGGGTGAGACTGCAACCTGCGCGCAGGTTGTTGCTGAAAGGGCCAACACTATGGGTCTTTTGTTGGTGCGACACAAAAGGTTTAAACCCGGGTCTGCCCTATTGCCCAACAAATACTCATATGATAGCTTCTTGTGTGACACCATGCTATGGGAGATGCTCATGATAGTATGGTTCTTTCGTTCAACAACTCCATTCTATTGTGGAATGTATCTAGTGGTGAACTATCTCTATATGCAATGCTAGTTGCATAAATCTATAAAATCATGTGAATTATATTCACCTCCACCATTTAACCTGAACACTTGAATGAACTTGCCAAACTATTTCTCAGTTAGGGCCTTGACTCTTTGAACCTGGAGAAGGTATCTAATTTGTTCTTGAGGAAATAAACCAATATTTTCCTACCTAAATCATCAATAAATGTCACAAAATAAAAGCTACCTCCTAGATATTGGGTTTGCATGGGTCCATGAAGGCCTGTATAAAGTATTTCAAGATGTTAGTTGGCTCGAGGTGTGGATGCGCAGAAGTTGTCCCTTTGATGTTTCCCAATGATACAATCCTCATAGGAGATTGATTGTTCATGTATAACTGGTAACCCCTCGACAATGGACTGTTTGTGCACGAGATCAAGACACTTTAAGGGAATATGATTGAATCTATAGTGCCATAACAAAGTTTCATCTAGACTAGAAACATTATGGGCTGCAGACTGTGAAAGGTTGGAACTTCTAAGATGGAGAGGACATGTTTTGTTCTTAGCCATTTCAACTTTACCTATGAGTGTCCTACTATGGGGTATATCATAAATGGCACAATATGTATCATAAAATCAAAGATCATACTTGTTCTGAATTAATTGACCTATACCAATTAGATTGGCATTCACATGTGGTACATAGAAAACCTCATGAATAAGGATTCTTTTCATTTTGCTTTGTAAATACAAGAACACCACATTTTTTATGGAACCAGAAAGTCATCTCCTCGCTTGGTATTTGTGACAATAGATGAATCCAACGTAAAGAAAATTTACTTGTTACCTGTCATGTGATTGTTGTAATTGCTATCTAGTAGCCATAAATCTAAGCTACAATGTTATTCAATTGATTGATAGGAGATGATCATACCTATGATGATCCTTCTTCTTATTTAGATACATTGGCTCCTCCACTGTTCTAGTATGCTTGCTTCTTTATGCATTCTCATTCATAGTGGTCATACTTCTTGTAGTAGTTACAATGACTATTGGACTTATTGGTCCATCTCTTGCCTCTTCCCCTCTGACCTTGAGATTGTTTTTAGTTCCTTGAGTGATATTAATGTTAATGACTAGTTTTGTCCTTTGTATGAGGAGGACCTCAACCTCTTCTTCCTCTACCTTTTCTGCCTCTACTTCGAACTCTGCTGAGGGAAGATTGGGTTTTGAAAGCATTTTTCAACTACTCTTCTTCTTGATTGAGTCGAGCTTCATAATATAGAAGGAATCCTGTCAATTATGCTAAGGTAAATTGTGAGAGATATTTTTCTTGTTCTATGGAAGTCACTACCATATAAAATTTCTTCCTTAGATACCTTATAATCTTCTGAAAAATCACCTTATGTTCTAAAGGTCCTCCATAGGTTTGAAATTGGGTTACAATGCCTGAAACCCTAGGCATAAAATGATCTACATTTTCACTTTCCTTCATTTTTAGACTTTCAAACTGAAGTTGAAGAGTTTGCAATCTTACCATTTTTACTCGATTTTTTCCCTTGTAGGTGGTTGCGAGAAGATTCCAACCTTAATTTCCACTTATAAGTCCTAAGATCCACGGGAAAATGGACTCCTCGATGCAACTTTGGCTCAACCATTTGCTTGTGAGATATCGATCTTGATGAGCTTCTACAACATTCTTTTGGGTGTTACTCATTGTGACCAAAGCATTTGTATCAGCTTCTTTGAATTCAGTTTCAGCCATGTCCAAACATTTGTCGAGCTGAAGAAACATCTTCATCTTGATAGACCAAAACTCATAGTTGGTACTGGTCAATATTGGTCCAAAGATTTACTTCGAATTTGAGGTTCTTGTGCTGGTAGTAGCCATGGCGGTATGTCGACTAACTAGCGATCCTTTTTTTTTAACCATTTAAAACAGTTGACACAACTTGTATAGCTAGCACAAGGATTTAGAAGGGTGCATCTGTAAGAAAAATTGTAAATGAATAGAATCCAACACACTTTTCTGTTGGACAAGGTGTTTCATCGATGCTTTTTTCTTTAATACAAGGTGCATGGCCGACGTACTTTTCCTTTGGGAAATGTGTGTCAGTGATGTTAGTGACACTCTTTTCGTTCATGCAAAGCACATCACCAACGCTCTTTTTATTCAGACAAGGTGCATTAGTGATGCACTTTTCCTTCAGATAGGGTGCATTAGTGGGTCAATGACACACTTTTCCTTCAATCAGGACGTGTCACTACTCCAAGAGAGAAGAAAAAGAAAAAATGCACATGATTCCTCAATGTGTTCCGACTTCGATCACAATCTCCTTGTCTATGTGATTTCCACTATTTGACAAGGCTTACCCAAGACAAAAGGAATCCATCAATCCATGCACTCTGATACTATGTTAAATATTAGAGAAGAGAAGAAAAAGATTATGGAACACACAATGGGCATATTGATTTCCTTCTCATTATTAGAGTGAAGTATTTATAGGATTACATCACAACAATACCATGTGCCAATACTATAGGCCGAAAAATACTATGGGTCACTAATCAAGATAAGGTGGCCAAGAAAACTACTGAACTAAATGACCAATTAATGTTGTATTTGACTAATAAGATTACATTTCTTAACACTTTAAACACATAATATATACTAAATAATTATGGGTGATCAAAATAGAGTAGAGTAATATCCATTTTATCAATAATTATGACATGAGAGTTGTTTACAAATAATTGCAAATTTTAATGTCTCAATCAACATCTATGCACATCCATGCATGTAACATAGATGAATAATATAAATTACTTTGTTATTATTATGGTAGACCTAGTCCTTGAGAGCAATAAATCTCAACAATTCTTTTTATAATCAAATATCATAAATAACGACATAGAAGTGTAACAAGTAGTGATGTTAATCTCTTTTACGAAATTATATTAAGGAATCAAACACTAGGGATAAAATAGGTTACACAAATAAATAAGATAAATTAATATCACAAATGGTGATTTATGATTTTTAACTCTATCTTGGCAAGGTGCCCTATGTTTATAGGCTCTATCTCTCTTCAATATGAAACACACTATATATATATATATATATATATATATATTTTGAATAATAGTTATTAAGTTCTTCTTCTTGATTTTATATCTTATGGCATTTGTCACACATTTGTTTAAGGCCAGCTACGCCTTCAATAATTTGTAAACTCTAACTATTCCATTTTTCTCTTGATTTTACGAACCCCCAACATAATGGCTCGAACTTTTTTCCTCTGTCATAGAGTTAAATGCACATGTGAGTTAGGGAAACTATCTCCCAACTACAATCCTCGTAATCTTATGGCTCCTTGAATTTAAAAGGATATGTGGTTTTTTTTTTTCTCAGCAGAAAAAATTTCGGTCCTTGTTATTCATTTCATAATCAAAGGGAATATTATACATATCATCCATATATAATGGGATTTCAAGTGGTAAAGAAGATAATGGGGAACCCACTACATACCAAACCATTTCTCTTTGAGAGAGAAATATAGGAGGCCAAGAGAAACGGCAATCAAATCTCACCAAGAGAAACCCAGTAACATCTCAACACAGGGCTGAGAATAGAAAGAAAAGGTTATGACAATCAATCCTAAGAATCAAAGAGCAAGATCAATAGACTAATAATCTCCTCCCAGACTTCTTGGAGTCCTGTTGACAAACATATAAAACAGTGCCAAAAGAGAAAGGGACAAAGTCCCAGCACAAGACTAAAAAAGTCAAAAATTTCCATGATCCGAGATCATGCCATTTAAATGTTCAGAAAAGATACCAAAACCAGGATCCAAATTGAGGGCATTCTTGGAGAGACTATCATCTTGCTGATTGTGCTCGATAGATATGATTGATTGTCAAAGACGGAAAGTGAAGAATGTGAGATCTGATATCCTTGTGCCAATGATACAAAAATGGTGAGTCTAAGGCCAAGATATGATTAACCCAATTTACAATGATTAGAGAGGCACCATAAATGGATTGCAGAGGGATCCCCATAATATTGGATACACCAAGAAGTTCCCATAGAGCAAGTAACTCAGCTTTATTGTTTGTGCTAGGGCCACAACCTAGAGAGAAAGCAAGAAAATGTAGTTTTCTTAGGTGAAGAAGAAAGCCTGCTCCTCCCAGGTCTTTAGCTACTACGCCATAAAAAAAAACACATGGATAAGACAACCGAGGAATATGACCAATAATTCTGCTCTTTTGCTTAAGCTTTTTAGTTGGATGCAGAAAACAAATATTTTTTACTTGAAAAAGTATGGCTGTAATAGAGGGAGGCTTATTTTCAAAAAGACAGTAATTCCTCATTTTCCATATACTCCAGAAGAAAAAAATAGGAAGATAGCTGCTGGCAGAGTGGGTCGTGAAGTGTTTGAGCCATATCTCTAAGAAATTCAAAACCGAACCATTATGAAAAAAAGACAAACCCGACTGCTCAAGTAAGATAGGAAAAATCCCTTTAGAGACAGTGCAATCTATGAGCAAATGTTGAATGGTGTCTTCATTCACCCTGCAGAGGACACAAAGACCAGTACCATGCCAACCTCTTTTTTGTAAATTGTCCCAGGTTAGAACTTGATTCGCTACCGCCATCCAGATAAAACAACGAATCTCTACAAGGATGTTTAAGGACCAAAGTAGATCCTGAGCCTTTGAACGAACAAGTGAAGGAGTATGAGAACACTGAACAATGTAATCATAACCCTAAGCAACATAAATATAACTGGAACACTTCAAATGTGTCCATATGAGAGTGTCTCTTTTTAAAGACAGACGAACTCTACCAAGTTCAATCCCAACTATAAAAATTTTCCACATAAGCCTCCAATCTCCACCTAGATCCAAGTCATCTTCAGTGAGCTAGTAACAGTCAGACTCAAGAGAGAGATTACGAGCCTGAGCTAGAGAGATGATGCCATAATCCTCCAAGTATTCACAAAGTTCTAGAGGGAGGAGAACCAAGTTTCCAGTACAAATAATCAGGTCAGTGCCAATCCGAATCTCCTCACCATTCCCAACTTTCCAGGCATGACCACTGCCTATCCATGGGAGAGTGTGTAAAAAGCCTTTCCATATCACAGAGGCATGGGTAACATGAAAGGATTTATTTTGAAACCATGAGGCAATAGAGAGACCCTTAAGATATTTTACAGATAACAATTGATGCCAGATCCCGATTCCAGAGAGAGCCATCCAGAAGCTTTTCATGCATAATGAGAGGCTAAACCACCCCAAGTGTTTTATGCCCCAACATCCCATTGAGATAGGCTTTGAGAGGTTTTTCCAATCCACTAAGTGGAACCTCTTATGTTTGAATGAAGATCCCCATAGGAAGGAGATGATTAGAGACCTGAGTTTGTCCAGGACAGAACTGGGGATGGGCACCAGAGCCATCCAATACATAGGTAAGCTGGATAGAACATATTTAATTAAAACTAGTCTTCATCCTAGAGAGAGCAAGTGGAAAGTCCAAGATTGAATTATTCTTTCAAAATTTTTAATATGCCACTACCAGTATTTGACCCTATAGTTAAGGGGTTTGATGAAGAAACCCAAATATTTGAAACCCTTGGAGATATGTTCAAAATTTGCTGAGAGGGTTCTAGAGATGTTGTTCAAAATCCCTTCATTCACATTGTTGTATAAAAAACAAGATTTATCTAGATTAATCCTCATACCTGAAGCATCCCAAAAAGTGTCCAATATAACTTTGAATTCAATCCACTCCTCACAAGTGCTGACACAAAAAAGAATCACATCGTCAAAAAATAGTAAGTGGATAAAGGAGTGATGCGGAGAGATTCTGATGCCTCTAATTTGACCATTTGACTGAGCATCCCTGATTAATAGGCTGATCCCCTCTATGAAAAGAATAAACAGGAGAAGGGATAGAGGGAAGCCCTGACGAATACCTCTAGAAGCTATAAATAAAGAGGAGGGGCTTCCCTTAACAAGCAATGCAAAATTTGTAGAAGATAAGCACCCCATGATCTAGTTGACTCCAATTAGAGGAACACCAATTTCTAGTAGAATCAATCTCAAATAAGTCCAGTTCACTCTGTCAAAAGCTTTGGACAGATCTAGCTTGAGTATGATTGCACAATTGTTCCTGGTTTTGACTGAATGTAATAACTCTTGTGTGATGGAAATAGGCTCAGCAGTTTGTCTGCTTTTCAGGAAGCCAAATTATTGAGGAGTGATGAACTTATCAAGAAAGGCCTTAAGGCGAAGGGCTGCTATTTTGGATATCAACTTATAAACAAGGTTGCAGAGGGAAATAGGTCGAAAGTCGATAAAGGCGAGGGGTTTCTCTTTCTTCAGGATAAGAGAGAGAAAGGTAGAGTTTAGAGAGGGTAAATCCCTGCCCTCTAGTCTAGATGACTCAACCATATCCAGAAGATCATTCCCAAGTAAATCCAAAAATTCCAAGAAAAACTCCATAGTCCAACCATCTGGGTCCGATGATTTTTCCTTTTTAAAGGACTTCAAAGCAAGCTCAACTTCCTTCATGGAGATCTGATTAGTGAAAGCCAGACTGTCTTCCTGGAGATGAAGGAAGGAGGGAAAGAGACATATCGCATTCATCTGAGCCTCAATATTTGTTTGACAATCATATTTAAAGGTTTGGGAAAATAACCTGACCCCTAAAGCCTTTAATTCCTCATCCTCCTCTACCATAAACCCCCTTTCATCCTTGAGACCCAAAATAGCATTATGATTCTTGCGGGAAGAGGCAACCAAGTGGAAAAACTTAGTGTTGGCATCGCCCATAGATGCCCAAGAAAGTATTCTTTGAATCATAGAAGAATGAAGCTCATGTTCCAACAACTTGTTTAACTCCAACTTCGGGGCCGAGAGCCTGAGGTTTTCACTAGAGCTGAGTAAGCCAAAATCCAATGACCCCAAGAGATTATGAATATCATCTTCAAGAAGCCAGATCTTCTCTTTCTTTTCTAAGGACTTTTCGCAAGTCCAACTTCGTACTTTTTTTTTAACAAACAAAGATTCAGAGAGAGAGCCTCTGAGGCAGGTAGGTGGACATCTTGTGCCAGAAGAGGCCATTCATTCCTTACAAAATGAACAATTGATGCATCAGAGAGCCAGGAATGGTTAAACATAAAACGGGGGTAGAAAGTGACAGTCTCCTCCGACCATTCAAGAATAACAAGGTAATGATCTGAGATCACTGAAGGAGCAGACCAAACACGGTGTCTAGGGAGGGTATTAATAAGGTTCGAGGAGAGTAAAAAATAGTCCAACCTTTTAGCAATGCTATCCTACCCTGACCGACCATTGCGCCACGTAGGTCCAGCACAGAAGGGAGCAGTAACCACAAAGTTGAAAGAATAAAAAAGACGGCTAAAGAAAGGTCCAAGAGGGTCGAGAATGGATTTTTTTCCCCACACCTCAGAAGCATTCAAAGTAAGGTTTAGATCCCTAGCCAAAATAAGGTTAGGAAGGTTAAGTAGGCTCCCCTTAGCAGTATCATTCCAAAAGGCATCACGGTGCTAATACGGCCTGTAGCAATTTAAAATTGAGAAAGAAAGATGGGAGCCTCTAAGACGAGCTTCAAGAAGGATGCCAGCCCGTATCTGGAAGGATTTGAATCTAACATTTTGAGGGTTCCAACCTGAGAGAATACCTCCTGAGAGGCCTTTAGCACTAACAACACAAAATTCCCAACTAGGGCATAATTTATAGAAAGCAAGTAAGGTCGGGTAGGAACTATTCATAGTTTCTTGGAAAAGGACTATATCTGGAGAGATAGAGATTTTTTGCTTGACCGAGCCTCCTATGTCATGAACATTCAAGGTGAGAATTTTCATTACAAAATGATGGAATCAGGAGCCAATGCTCTAAGGGCCCGAGAAGTGTTAGTTTTTCAACATTAAGCTAGCATTATTAGGATCTTTAACTGAGAGAATAACAAGTACAGCAATCAAACACAAGAGACAACGAACACAGTGTTTTTCCTCGGGGAAACCATAAAGGAGAAAACCCCGCAACTTCCTTAGATATAGAATGAGCACCAAAACAGTAAAATCCCCAAAACAGTAAGTGATCTCCCAACATCAGTAATCTTATTCTTGTCTAGCCCCAATGTCTTCTCCTTCCTCAACTATGCGGTACACTTGAGTTTGGATGACTTGTGTGATAAATAGAGAATCCAGTTCTCTATTTATACTAATCCCAACATGACTAAAACCCTACCAGGGCTGACCTCTACTAGGAGAGTCTAATAACCCTAGTGCCCCGAAACTATGGGGACTTTAACCCTTAGACAATAGAAGGGTTACCTACTATGACTTGACATGACTTGTTTACATAATTGATCCTCCTGATCGGAACATCAAGGCATGAAAATATGACTCAATTACATTATAGATACATCCCAGAATAAACATTAGGTTACAATACATAAGATACATAGATGAATACATTTCGAAGTTAAAAATGCATCAACACTCCCTCTTAACTAGGAAGGTATTCTTTTGACACAATTTTTAGTACTGGTTTTCTTCTTTGCATCAAATAGATCATCTCGTCATCTGCATCTCAAGTCTTCTGAGTCTTCAAGTCATCTTCATCTTCAATTCATTGTCAATCTTCGAATTTGGATCATCTCTCGATCTGGATCATCATGGGACATCATCATTGGATCTGGATAATCACTGGATCTGGATCATCACTGGTCATCATCACTGGATCTGGATCATCACTGGGCATCATCACTGGATCTGGATCATCACTCGATATGGATCATCACTGCTATATCATCATCACTGGATCTCGATCATCACTTGATCTGGATCATCCCTGGAAATCATCATCACGGGTGCTATCTCATGATTCTTCTTGTCATAGGAAGTTCTATAGATCCAACCCTTTTTCATGTTGGTTGTATGCCTAGCCTCCATGTAAATATTTCTTCAGTTCTTATATCTGACACTAAGTCAGAATGGCTCACCCAGCACTAACATTTGACCTACTCATCAGAAATGCATGCCCAGCACTCACATCTGATCATGTGGGAACCAATCCTATAATCATATCAGAAAGGCCCAGCACTCACATTCACCAGCATGATAGGAACTCAAACTACTATCATCTGTGAAATGGCTTAGCACTTACAACCACCAGCATGATAGGAACCCAAACTACTATCATCTGTGGAAAGGCACAACACTCACATCCACCACCATGGTAGGAACTCAAACTACTACCATCTATGGAAAGGCTCAGCACTTACAATCACCAGCATGGTAGGAACTCAAACTACTACCATGTGTGAAAAGGCACAACAATTACAGTCACCAGCATGATAGGAACCCAAACTACTATCATCTGTGAAAAGGCTCAGCACTTACAACCACCAGCATGATAGGAACCCAAACTACTATCATCTGTGAAAAGGCTCAGCACTTACAACCACCAGCATGATAGGAACCCAAACTACTATCATCTGTGGAAAGGCCACTGCACTTACATCTGATCATGTAGGAACACATCCCTCGGTCACATCAGAATGGCTCTCAGTCCTAGACTAAGGATCCTTAGTACCTCACCAGGTAGCTCCATTCAAAGAATGGCGGTAGCCCTTATATCTGACACTAAGACAGAATGTCTTAGCACTCATATTTGACATGGGAGGAACCTAATCCTTTAGCCATGACAAAATGGCTTCAGCCCTTCAATCTGATCAAGTGGGGAAACATCCCTCTATCACATCAGAATGGCCATGTACTCATATCTGAACATGTGAGAACACATCTCACAGTCATATCATAGCGGCCCTCAGTCCTAAAAATGAGTTTTCCTGGTACCTCACTAGGCAGCTCCATTCCAAGAATGGAAATAGCCCTTATATTTGATCATGTAGGAACCAATCCTATATTCATATCATAATGGCTTAGCACTCATATATGTCATGGAAGGAACCAATCCTCTTACCATGATAGAATGGCTCAGCGCTTACATCTAACCTGCTCATCATAATGGCTATGGATCTCAGCACTCATATCTATCATGGAAGGAAAAAATCCTCTCACCATAACAGAATGGCTCAGCCCTAACATTTGACCATGGAAGGAACCAATATTCTCACCATGTGAAAAAGGCTATGGGACTCATCACTTTCCCTTGGAGGAAACCTTTATCTGGAGAACACCAAGCTTCTCCCTGAAGTACTCGAACTTCACTCTAGCCAATGGCTTCGTCAATACATCAGCTATATGTTCCTCCATCGCAACATACTGGAGCTTCACTGCTCCCTTCTGCACCATATCCCTGATATAGTGATACTTGATCTCGATATGCTTCGACTTGTCATGGAACACTGGATTCTCTGAAAAATTCACACAACTTTGGTTGTCACAATGTATACAAGTAGCATCCAAGTGGAGATCAAATAAATAAAACAGTAGCTTCCACAACCATATTGCCTCACAACTAGCTGAACAAGCTACGACATACTCTGCTTCAGCTATACTCAGTGCCACACAGGATTGCTTCTATCTAAACCAAGAGATCACACCTGATCCCATACTGAAGCAACATCATGAAGTGATTTTCCTATCGATGGCACTGCCTGCCCAATCTGAATCAACATAACCCTCCAGCTTAATCTTTTGATTTGCATCGTACTTGAGCCCATAATCAACTATACCCTTTAGGTACCTCAGAATATGCTTTGCAACAATCAAGTGAACATTTCTCGGATCTGTCAAGAACTAGCTCAAGGTGTTCACAGCAAAGCAAATGTCTGGTCTTGTGTTTGTCAGGTACATCAATGACCCAATCATCTGACAATACATCGTAGCATCAACCATCTCTGATGAAGCATCATTCAATAGCTTCAGGTTTGATGCCATAGGTGTGGCCATAGTCTTGCAGTCCATCATCCCAAACCTCTTTAGTATCTCTACTCTATACTTCCCTTGTCTAAGGAATATTCCATCCATACTCTGCCACACCTCCATACCTAGAAAGTAATGCATCATACCCAAGTCCTTCATCTCTAACTCAACAGCAAGCTTTTTCTTTATATCAACAATCAACCCATCTGTACCTATCACAAATAGATCATATAGTAGAAGCATCACTACATTGCCATCTTCAACCTTGTAGTAAAGGTTGGAATCTGCTTTACTCTTGGTAAAGCCCAAACTAGATAGAAAGCTGTCAATTCTACCGCACCAGGTTTCGAGTGCCTATTTCAAACCATACAGGGCTTTCTTCAATATGCATACATGAGACTCTCTGTTATATGTCTCAAAACTGAGTGGATGTTCTACATACACTTCCTCTTCCACTACACCATTCAAGACTGCAATCTTGACATCCATCTGGTGTATCTTCAATTTCATCACTACAGCTAGAGCAAGTGCTGATCTAATGGAAGTGTATCTGGCTACATGTGCAAACGTTTCTTCATAGTCTATTCCTTCTTTCTGAGAGAAACCCTGAGCCACAAATCTTGCTTTATACTTTTCAATGCTACCATCTGCAGCATGTTTGATCTTATAGATCCATTTGGAAGTTACAACTAACTTCCCTTCTAGTCTTGGGACAACATCCCAAACATCGTTCTTCATGATCAATTGATATTCTTCAATCATAGCATCCTTCCATTATTTCCGTTCTATTGCTTCTTCCTAACTGGAAGGTTCTTTATCAACGAAATCACACAGTAAAGCTAAATACCCGGAGCAGAATCTAGTCCTCTTTCTTTCTCTATGATTCTCTTCTGGAGCCCCATATCTTTCTGCACCTTAGATAAGTTATCATACCCAAGTAGGTTTCCTCTTATGAGGATTCTTCTCCAGAGGTGGATCTACAGGTTTTTGTGGTTCTTCAAATTCTCGATCTTCTTCTTGAGCTTCTTCATTCTGTTGATGTAATTGTAACTTTGGAATGTATTCACTTATATTTCTTATCTATTGTAACCCGATGTTCATTCCGGGATGTACTGTAATGTATTTGAGTCATGTCATACACCGATGTTTATTCCGGGAAGTTTCTATAATGAGAAAGTCATGTCAAGTCATTGTGGGTTACCCTCCTATTTGTAAAGGGTTAAAGTCCCCAGATTTGTGGGGCCCTTGGGTTATTAGAATATCCTAGTGAATTCGACCCTAGTTGAGTCATTGTAAGTCAGGGCAATAGTCCCCACAATTGTGTAATCATCCTATTGGTCGGAGGAGGCAAAGTCCCCACAAGTGGTGGGGCACTAGGGTTATTATACACTCATAGAGATGTAGGCTCTAGTAAGTAATTGTTAAGTTGGGCCGACATGATTGAGTGCACTTCAAGTGAATATAAGGATATAAATAGAGAGTGAGAGCCTCTCTATTTATCAATTTCAACACATCACTCACTCACTCAAGTGTGGTGCATTAGTGAGGAAGGAAATACACTGGGACTAGACAAGAAGAAGACTACTGCTGTCGGGAGTGCATCTTACTGTTTTCTGGTTTTACCATTTTGGTGTTGATTCTATATTTGAGGAAGTTGTGAGGTTTTATCCTTTATTGTTTCCCCGAGGAAAACTCTTTGTGTCTCTTGTCTCTTGTAGTGTGCTTATGTTTTATTGTCGTGCTTGGTATTCTCTCAGTGAAAAGATCCTAAGATCATAATGCTAGCTTATATGATGAACAACTAACATGGTATCAGAGCTAACCTGAAGAAGACATTGTGTAGCTGCAGAAGCTAGGGCTTCTTACTCTTTGTTTCTCTCTCCACAATCTATCCACAAAAGTATGCTAGGCTGACTCTCCATTAAAGGGTGCATCTTTCTGTCGAAGCGGAATTCGATTCAGAGCATTTTCAGTTTTCGATGTGGAAATTAGGGATTTCTACAGAAGAGGAATTTTTGAGTGAGACCAGCATAGCATTGTTCTCCTCATCAAAACTGAAGTTTAGATACCTGGATCAAGAAATTTGGTTGGGTGAAACTCCAGGAAAGTCAAACCCTAGTTTGACCCTGAGCTAGGAAAAACCCTAAATACTAAAAGTGATAAGTTTTGGTACATTCGCTATATTCTGAGTTTGGAGAAGTCTCAAAATCTGAAAATTGTAGGGGCCGAAGATAAAATCCCGATGAACACTGTGTCCAAAGGGGCCGAAGATAAAATGCCGTACAACTTCATTGTTCTGAAAAGTCCTGTAACAGGTCACCTTGGGAAAAGGATCATAAATCCAAAATGGTGAAACCAATTCTGATAATACCTATGATGTTGGATCAGGGACATGTGAGGTTACCTCAGTGAGAAATTTCAGACATATAGAAGAAGAAATTTTGGAGATATCACAGAAATAGTAACAGGCATTTCTACAGAAAAAATTGGAAGATTAGGGCTTCTTGCTCTGGGAGCTTCCCTCCATTGTTTTCAGAAAAGGAGTACATTGGACAACTCCATTTGAAGAGATCGATCTATCTATCCAATCAGATCTAAAAGATTTTAAGTTTTGAAAATTAGGGTTTCTATGGAAAACCCTAGATCAGCCAGCTTCGAAACCAAGACGGACACCTCAAATCGGTAAGATCTAATCCTTTGCTATTTTCATTTGAGGTTCTCATTTCAAAGTGATCTATCACATCAGCTTGATGATAAGCTTGGTGAAGTTGACAACATGTAAGCATAGAAGTATTTGATCTCTCTGAAGAAAATGGATTGGACACCTAGATGAGTATAGAGGTTCCAGTTCCAGAGGGAGATAAGGCTAGAAGCCTTACACAAGAAGATCATTGCTAATTCAGTCACGAATGAAATTGTACTACGAGTGTCTCCCTAAAGACACCAAAGATGTTTTCATTTCTTGACCAAGCTATTTGAAGGGAAGAACAGAAATCAGAATATGACCTTAAGAAACCAGTTGAAGAATGTGAAGATCTAGAATGCAGAGACCATGCAGGCATAAGAGTCTCTCAATTCAAAGAACAACTTGAAGCGATAAAAGAAAAAGTGAAGAATGCAGAAGTGGTGATGGACACCTTGACTGGCCTCCCAGGATCGTAGGATTCATTCATCTGAGGAATGTGTGCCAGAAGGAAGTGATTACTTTCAATAGACTCTAGAAAGAGAACTCACAAGAAGAAAAAGCTTGAGAAGAGAAGGTGGGAGCAACTGAATATCAAGCTCTTACAATCCAAATAAGATCCCTCAAGCAATGAGGAATATGAAGAAGCTCGACTCATAAGAAGAGAAGAGAAGATGGGAGCAATTGAAGATCAAGCTTTCACCATCCAAAGAAGAATCCTCAATCGATGGGGAATATGAAGATCTCAACTCTTGAAGAACTTCTTATCCACCTTAGCATTTGGATAAGAAATGATGCTATCATGAATGAAGAAGACGATGAAGCTGAAGGCTCAAGAAGGAGTCTACCCATGAAATAGATAAAGATAAGTATTCAATTGTCATTTCATGATATTATTTTGTTATGCATTTGTTTATATTCAGTTTATGTATTATGCATGATAGGATGTTTGCATTAACGATAGTATACTACTAATATGCATGTGATGGGTAAGTAGCTCATGGTGCTATACAACTCTCCATTGCTACTTATCTAGAATGAAACCTCTTTGCTGACATATTGGATTAGTGCATGATCTCAATGTTTTCCTGGTAGAGATGGAAGGCATCTAGAAAGTTTCAGTGAGATATGGATGAATGTTGTATTGGCTAAAGTAGTTGCATGATCATATATTTATGCATAATAACTTGCCAGTATGAATATTCCTTATGAAATGTTCTAACCATACAAATGCATCTGACTTGTAGGAAAGACCGCATACATAATCGCCTACAAGCAAAGAAGAATGAAGACTTGTTTCGAAGTACAAGTGACGACAATTCAAAGACAAAGAATAATATGACGAGTACAGTGACATCATTGATGCAGAACCCTCCAACCACCAAGAAGAAAGGGAAGACCAGTGATACTCTTGTTATGTGTCGATGCACTATTGTTCTAGGTATGGAGGTGTGGAAAAGTGCAGATGGAATCTTCCTTAGACAAGGGAAGTATGCAACAGAGATCTTGAGGAGGTTCAGGATGATGGACTACATGACCACACCTATGGCATCGAACATGAAGCTATTAAGTGATGCTTCATCAGAGTCGGTTGATGCTATGATGTATCGTCAGATGATTGGGTCATTGATGTACCTGACGAACATGAGACCAAACATTTGCTTTGATGTGAACACCTTGAGCTAGTACCTGACAGATCCGAGAAGTGTTCACTTGATTGCTGCAAAGCTTATTCTGAGGTAGCTAAAGGGTACAATTGACTATGGGATCAAGTATGATGTGAATCAAAATATTAACCTGGAAGGTTATGTTGATTCAGATTGGGCAGGCAGTGCCATCGACAGGAAAAGTACTTCAGGATGTTGCTTCAGTATGGGATCAGGTGTGATATCTTGGTTTAACAGGAAGCAATCCTGTGTGGCACTGAGTATAGCTAAAGTAGAGTATGTCGCAGCTTGTTCAGCTAGTTGTGAGGCAGTATGGCTATGGATGCTACTGTCTGATATATTTGATCTCCAATTGGATGCTACTTGTATACATTGTGACAACCAGAGTTGTGTGAAGTTGTCAGAGAATCCAATGTTCCATGACAAGTCGAAGCATATCAAGATCAAGTATCACTATATCAGGGATATGGTGCAGAGAGGAGCAGTGAAGCTCCAGTATGTTGCGACGGAGGAACATATAGCTGATGTATTGAAAAAGCCATTGGCTAGGTTGAAGTTCGAGTACTTCAGAGAGAGACTTGGTCTTCTCTAGATCGAGGTTCCCTCCAAGAGAAAGTGATGAGTGCTAAAGATCCAAAGCCATTCTGACGAGCAGGTAAGATGTAAGGGCTGAGCCATTCTGTCATGGTGAGAGGATTTAGTTCCTTCCATGTCAGATATGAGTGCTAGAGATCCAAAGCCATTCTGACGAGCAGGTCAGATGTAAGGGCTGAGCCATTCTATCATGGTGAGAGGATTTGGTTCCTTCCATGTTAGATATGAGTGCTGACTACCATTCTGGGAATGGAGGCACCTGGTCAGTTACAAGGAACACTCAGTCAGGGACTGAGAGAGCCATTCTGATGAGCAGGTCAAATGTAAGGGCTGAACAATTCTGTCATGGCTAAAGGATTAGGTTCCTCCCATGTCAGATGTGAGTGTTGGCCATTCTGTCGAGTAGGATAGATGTAAGGGCAACTGCCACTCTCTGGGAGAGTGGAGGCACCTGGTCCATTACCAGGTAGCTCAGTCAGGGACTGGGGGCCATTCTGACGAGGGTGTAGGATTTAGTTCCTACCAGGTCAGATTTGAGTGCAAAAATATTTCATCATTGTGGTGGATGTGGTTCCAGCCTGGGTGAAAAGAACAGAGTTCTTTCATCATTGTGGCAGATGTGGTTCCAGCCTGGTTGAAAGTCTTCCATCATTGTGGCGGATCAGGTTCTAGCCTGGGTGAAAAGAATAGGGTTCTTTCATCATTGTGGCGGATGTGGTTCCAGCCTGGATGGATGTGAGTACTGTTCCCTTCTGATGAGTAGGTCATATATAAGTGCAAAGCCATCTCATAGATGGTAGTGGATGTGCCTACCATGCTGTTGAATGTGAGTGTTGGGCCTGTCTGATGTGATTTTAGTTTACTACATGATCAGATGTGAGTGCTAGGCATGCCTTTCTGATGAGTAGGTCAGATGTAAGTGTTGGGCATGCCTTTCTGATGAGAAGGTCAGATGTAAGTGTTGGGTGAAGACCTACCTGGTGGCTAGGCCTACAACCAGCATGAAAAATGGCTAGCTCTGTAGAACTTCCTATGATGAGATAGTACACACATGATGATGACCAGATGAGATCCAGATTGAGCTATGATCCAGATCCAGTTATGATGACTCCGAGAGATCCAGATCCAGTAGTGGTGATCCAGATCAAGTGATGATCTAGATCCAGCAGTGATGATGATCCAAATCGAGTGATGATCTAGATCTAGTGACGATGTTCTAGATTGAGTATGATCCAGTGACAATGTTCCAGATCGAGTATGATCCAGTGACGATCGAGTATGATTCAGTGACGATGATCTAGATCGAGTGATGATTCAGATCCAAATGAAAGATGACTTGAAAAATGAAAGATGACTTGGAAAATGAAAGATGACTTGAAGATGAAGATGACTTGAAGATGATGAGGACTTGACGATGACCCAGATGATACAGAGAAGAAGACTTGTGCTAATAAATTGTGTCAAGAGAATACCTTCCTAGTTAAGAGGGAGTGTTGATGTAATTGTAACTTCGAAATGTATTCACTTGTATTTCTTATCTATTGTAACCCGATGTTCATTCCGGGATGTATTATAATGTATTTGAGTCATGTCATACCCTGATGTTTATTCCGGGAAGTTTTTATAATGAGAAAGTCCTGTCAAGTCATTGTGGGTAACCCTCCTATTTGTAAAGGGTTAAAGTCCCCACAGTTGTCGGGCCCTTCGGTTATTAGACTATCCTAGTGAAGTCGACCCTAGGTGAGTCATTGTAAGTCAGGGAAATAGTCCCCACCATTGTGTTACCCTCCTATTGGTCGGAGGAGGCAAAGTCCCCACAAGTGGTGGGGTACTAGGGTTATTATACACTCATAGAGATGTAGGCTTTAGTAAGTAATTGTTAAGTTGGGCCGACATGATTGAGTGCACTTCAAGTGAACGGAAGAATATAAATAGAGAGTGAGAGCCTCTCTATTTATCACTTGCAACACATCACTCACTCACTCAAGTGTGGCGGATTAGTGAGGAAGGAAATACACTGGGACTAGACAAGAAGAAGACTATTACTGTCGGGAGTGCATCTTACTGTTTTTTGGTTTTACCATTTTGGTGCTGATTCTATCTTTGAGGAAGTTGCGGGGTTTTATCCTTTACAGTTTCCCCGAGGAAAATTCTTTGTGTCTCTTGTCTCTTGTAGTGTGCTTATGTTTTATTGTTGTGCTTGTTATTCTCTCAGTGAAAAGATCCTAAGATCATAATGCTAGCTTATATGATGAAAAACTAACACATTCATGGTTGTATCATGAATTCTGGGTGCTTCTGCTTCTGCTTCTTTAGGTTCTTCAGTAGGTATCGTTCTGGATTTGTTGTAAGCTGCGTCTTCATCAAATGTCACATCCCTACTGATGTCAATCTTCTTGTATCCTAGGAAATAGATTCTGTAGGCCTTCGAGCTTTCAGAGTATCCCACGAATATACCCTTCTTTCCTAAAGGATCTAATTTTGTCCTTTTCTCTTTTGGGATGTGTATGTACACAAGAAAGCTAAATATTTTGAGATGGCTAACTTCTAGTTTCTTGCTCAAGAAGACTTCTTCAGGAGTCTTGTTCTCGAGCACTCTATGTGGAGTATAGTTTTGTACATACACCGCTATTTGGCAGCATCAGCCCAAAGATGCATGGGAAGATCTTGATCATGAAGCATTGCTCTTGTAGCTTCCATGATAGTTATATTCTTCCTTTCTACAACCTCATTCTGTTGGGTATTATAAGGAGTGGAAAAATCCCTCTTAATCCCTGAGTCTTTGCACAGCCTCTTGAATTCATTTGAAGTGAATTCTCCGCCATTGTCTGATCGAAAAAATATTGATCTTCTTTTCAGTCTGGTTCTCGATCAAGGATTTGAATTCCTTGAATTTGTTGAATACTTCATCTTTTTTGTTCATGAAGTAAACCCATGTCTTCCTTGAAAAATAATCAATAAAAGAAACATAATATGCATACCCACTTAGTGAGCTTGATGACATAGGACCGCATACATCGGAGTGGATGATTTCCAAGATTGCTTTTGCTTTGCTTTCGCTACTTGGAAATGTCTTCTCTATGTTCTTTCCCTTCGCACATCCTTTGCAGAACCCATCATGTTTTGTTTGGATTTCTAGAAGACCTTCAACATCTTTGCTTGCAATAGGTAGTGCTCTATAATGCACATGTGCAAGCCTTCTATGCCAAAGTTCACTTGGCTCTACTATATCATGGACCATTGCTTGATTTGGATGGCCCTTCAATTTTTACAATCCTCCTTCTTGTTCTCCAATCACTACCACATCATCGATAGTCTATCCTCTAGGCCACATAATGACTTGACCATCTATGAATGCAACCCACATTCCTTTTGCATCCAATGCTGATATGGAGAGAAGGTTCTTCTTGACTCCTAGTACAAACAATACTTCCTTCATTGTTAGAGACTTACCAGAGTCTAGTTTATATGAATATTCCCCACTACCTTTTATTGCATATTGGTAGTCATCTCCTAGATTCACCTTGTGAGGTGAGTGCTGTTCTAAAAGTCTTACAAAGGATTCCTTGAATCCAGTCATATGTTTGGAAGCGCCACTATCTATAAGCCAAACATCACTTCCATGAGTAATGTTACCTGTGAGAGCGGAGATCAGAACATATTCATCTTCACTTGAAGAATCTTCACTTTCATATCTGGATCTCTTCCTGGATGGTTCATCATCGTCTGTAGCATGAGCATGATGTATTATTTTGTTCCCCTTCTTATTATGAGATTGGTTCTTGCTCTTAGGATAGTCTTTTGCAAAGTGTCCTTTTTCATCACATGTATAACATCTCAATCTAGATAGGTCCTTTCTATTTTTATCCTTAGAATGAGAGTTCTTACCTTTGGAGTAATGAGGATTTCTTCTTCCCTTCTTGGAGTGAACTATGAGGGCTTGATCTTCACTTCCCATCTTCTCTTATCGGGCTGCTATCTGAGCTTCTTCTTCAGATCATTCTTCCCATAGTCTGCTGAACTTGACTAACTTTTTTCTTGCATAGATTCCTTGGATGAAAGAATCCCATGACCTAAGGAGGCCATTCAAAGTAGTCATCACAATCTTTGAATTTTCCACTTCTTCATCAATAGCTTTTAATTGTTCCTTGATCTGAGAAGCCCTTGTGAAGTAGAACTAGATAGTCTCTACATTTTTAATCTTCACATTCTTCAGTTGATTCCTTAGAGTCATCTTCCGGTTTATGTTCTTCCCTTCAAACAACTTGGTTAGGGAATCAAACATAGCTTTAGGTGTCTTGAGGGAGGACACCTGTGGGATAAGGTGATCCTTGATAGAATCAACAATGATCCTCTTTTCCATAACCATCTTCTTCTTATGTAAGGATTTTGCCTCATCTCCCTCTGGAATTGGAACCTCCTCATTGATGTAGGAGTCTAATTCATTCTCTTCCAGGACCAAGGAGATCCTATACTTCCAGGCTCAGAAGTTATCAGCTCCCTCAAGCTTTTCATCAAGCTTGGTATGATGAGACATATTATTTGAGAACCTCAAATGGAAATACAAAAGATTTTATATCTTACCAGGTTCAAGATGTTGGATCTAAAACTTGAGCTGAAATCCTGCAGAGCTAGTTCAGGAGAAAATTATGGTTTTGCTTTTTCGGAGTTCTATCCAACCAAATGCTTTGAAATTTGTCCCTAACTTCGATTTTTGGGAGGCGATCAATCTAGGATTGGGCTCACTAAAAAATTCCTCTTCTATGAAAATCCCTAATTTCCGGTAGTAGTGACAGGTCCAAAACGGAAAAACCTCAGAATTGGATTTTGCTTCGACAGAAAGATGTACCTTAAGGAGGAGAGTTATTCCACCTTTCTTTTGCTGAAAATTTGTGGAGAAAGATCCACAAACTAGGAAGCCCTAGTTCTTGTAGCTGCATAGTGTCTTCTTCTCAGGTTAGCTCTTATACCATGTTAGTTTTTCAACATTGAGCTAGCATTATTAGGCTCTTTAACTGAGAGAATAACAAGTACAGCAATCAAACACAAGAGACAATGAACATAGTGTTTTTCCTCAGGGAAACCATAAAGGAGAAAACCCCACAACTTCCTCAGAGATAGAATCAGCACCAAAACAGTAAAAGCCCCAAAACAGTAAGTGATCTCCCAACAGCAGTACTCTTCTTCTTTTCTAGCTCCAGTGTCTTCTCCTTCCTCAACTATGCGCTACACTTGAGTGTGGATGACTTGTGTGATAAATAGAGACTCTAGTTCTCTATTTATATTAATCCTGACATGACTAAAAACCTACCAGGGCCAACCTCTACTAGGAGAGTCTAATAACCCTAGTGCCCCAGAATTGTAGGGACTTTAACCCTTAGACAATCGAAGGGTTACCCACTATGACTCGACATGACTTGTTTACATAATTGATCCTCCCGATCGGAACATCGAGGCATGACAATATGGCTCAATTACATTATAGATACCTCCCGGAATAAACATCAGGTTACAATACATAAGATACATAGATGAATACATTCTGAAGTTACAAATACATCAACAAAAAGGAGACATAGGGGGGTGACGAGATGTGTTTTTTAACTTGGTAGAGAGCGGAGTATAGACAGAGGAACCTTGGGTGGAGACTGAAGCTAGTGGAGGGTTTTTTTTCTTTTTTCTAATAGTGACATTGTCAAAGCGAATAGATTCCAACGGGAGAATAGATGGAGAGAGGGGTGACTTTGCAGAGATGATCTCCAAATATTTTTGCAAAGACGGATCCACAAAGGATGGGGAGTGAACATGGCTATGTGGGGAGGGAGATCCAGGTAGCAAGTCGCGTACATACGCAGGTTTCCTTAAGAAAACTCACGTATACATCAAAAAATATCATTTTAAGGGTATTTCTAGACGTCATTTTTAGACTTTGGTGTATTCTGGAAAGTTTTAGCTAACACAAATACCTTTCTAACCATGCAGAGGTGAGGTCAAATGGTGTGACAAAACTCTAGATATGGGTCCTCCAAGCTAGGTTTTTTTCCAATGACTTTCATGAAGTGTCGTCATGGAAGTGTCGACATGTGATGCAATCATTGGAAAGTGGTCAAAGGCAGAGATGTGTCATTTTGAGCTATCACAGGGTGCATTCATATAGTTCATGATAGTTCTTTGGTTTATTTTCTCCCACTCCTATGAAATATTTTACTTACCCTCGTAATCCCATTTTTTTTATTTCTGTCCAGTGTTGTGCCCATGTAACTTTCTGTACTTTTGTGTTTTTAATGTTTTGAAACCATTGCACTAATGGACTTACAGTTGATTCTAACTCTTTTCTTTGGTTGTTATGGATCTCATTTGCTTTGGTTTCATCTTGTCATTTTTTGGTTTAGTTTCTTTGTAGTTAATTTTCTCTCAGAATTTGGGTAACTCTGTCGCTCTAGATCTTAGTAAAGTGGTATGAAATCTTCATCCGATGTAGTATTTATAGGTGGAATGGATGGTAATATTGTCAATGGTGATATTAATGGCAGATTTGATGGTAAAGGATGCTCTATTGAAAGCTCTTTTAATGCATTATGGTTATGGTGCTCCTTCTGACCGTAGTCAGGATGGGTTGACTGGACCTTTTGATCCTATTGTCGATGTCGATGGTATGGTTGGTATGCGGTATGTCGATGGTGAAAATGTTGATTATTGTCCAATTCCATTCTACTACATCTTTCTATATTTTATATCATTTTGTTCTTCTTTGATTCTTTCAGATCTTAGGTTTTTCTGGTTTTTATAGGTTTTGTTAACAATTATGGTAACCATTTCTTTTTTTTCAATTTTGATAGCGCTTTAGTCGAGAACCATTTACCAGTTTCTGAAATACTCTTCCTTATAATGTTCTCAGTCAGACTGATCTGTTGGCATTGCTTTATTTCATGATATAGGGTCCCATCCACTATGTGTGGAGTTTCTTTGGTTTTCCTTTCACCCAATTGTTATACAGTAGTGCAATAATTCCAACCGATAAGTTCTTGTTTTTAATGTTTTGGTTGTGCCATGATTTTTGTTGTTGTTTCTAAATTTCTTGATGTTTTATAGCAATAATTTGGTCTTCCTCTACCTTAGATAGTTGCATTAGTCGGCCGTTCCTTGCTTCTTCTCTCACTAAGAATCTCCCTAAATTCTTCACACTCCAAATGGTCAAGCTCGGGAAGAAAGTAAGATCTATGATGCAACTATTCCCAAGGTGGCTCAACCCCAAACATAGCCTCAATAATAGATTCATCTGATGAAAAAACACTATCAAGGGAGTCATGTGTGTGAGAAGACTCAACTGCCCATGTAGGTAGCACATATGGGTCCTCCTCCTGTGTCCGCGAAGAGGAAGGACTAGGCTCTGCAACACATTCAATACTATCTTGATATGCTATCATAGTTGCAGACAATGAAACATCCATTCTGATGGGCTCACTCAAAGGACTCGGTGTAGGAAGAATCCAAGGATATTCCATATGAGTGGTGTGAAAAAGACACCAAAAGCAATGACGATGAAGCCTCACTGGAAGTAGAACCGATCATAAGAACAAGTGCAAGACAACTAAATGATCCCATAAGGGATGGGTACATGCCAACACCCACACTCCCAGTTTCTGGCTGAGAGTGCGCAATAATCAGGACAAAAGCTCCCGAAGATGTCATAACACACAGATTCTTGAATGACATTTGATCAATCGTAACTATCTTCTTATTAAATGGAAAGCATACAACTCAAAATAGATAAGAAGATATGTTTTGCATATTGTACATCCAATTCCTACCCAGTAACAGATTGTAGTCAAGGGGTGCATCAACCACCTCAACCTCGATCACAATGATATTCCCTTCCAAATGGACCTTAAGAGAAGGAATAATTTCATGCGGCCGAAATGATCTACCATCAAACGTAGTCAAAATGGTAGTAGATTTAGACAACTCGGGGGAAACCAAACCCTTCCAACACGCCAAAGACATCATGGAAGCAGTAGTGCCTTCGTCAATCATAGTGCGTTTGATGGTCTTGTTAAGACATTCTACATGAATCAAGAGAGACACATATTAAGGCAAGCGAGGATGTAATCCCGCTGTTTCAAATTTGATGACAAAGGAAGAATTATCATCGTTAACACCAAGAGAAAAAAACAAAGCCTTCCTTTGCGAAGGAAAAATCCTCGACATTAGAATAGTTCTGGGCGGCTCAGGCATTAGGATTGTGCCTCGAAATCTTAAGGACTCCCTTAGGAATGTGAGGTGCAACTTCAGGTTTATCCACAGGGTTTTCAATATGCAAAGGACTCCTGGGTGGAGCAGGTTCCTTTCCAAGGTCTGGTTGTTATGAACCATAGTCCTTAGCACGAGTCACAACCTTAACAACACGTACCATGTTGATGCAACCATGACCACTACAAGCTTTCGGCAGATATTGATCCCCACCAGACTGATGATGGTTCCTCGAGTTCATATTTTGATTATGAGGTAAAGGATTATTCAGCATGCTATGAACCTTGAGGCTTCTTCGGTCTGAGGGCACAAGTGAGTGAGGTGGTCATCCTTACACAACTTGCAAGGAAACTTAACCTTACATTTAGGTTTCTTGTCCCCCCCCCCCCCACATTTCAGGAATTCTTGTCATTAGAATTGGAATTTTCATTCCTATTCCCACCCTTACGATTGTTTTTATCCTTCTTCTTATTCCTTCTGGGTTGCTGGTTACCCTTCTGGTCCGACGATTGCATCGAAAGCACACTCTCCATTTGGGTGGGTTGAGATGAAGTTGTGGCTTGACCCAAGGCATATTGGTTGATAGGAAATTGAGTCACCTATTTCACAACTGAATCCACAGGTTTGGTACTTGTATAATCAACAATTCCATCAGCATGTGGTATAGGCTTGATCTTAGGGTCGAAACTAGAACGTGGATCATTAGGAATGATCTCATATAACAAACCGGATTAAGCATAAATCAAATCCAATTCCCGCGCCCTAAAACTAGCTTGTTCCTCATTCTGAACTTCAGATGTAGAAACATCCTTAGCTATATAAGGTAGTAACAATTTAAGGAACCATTCAAGGAGAAACTCCAGTGGTATGAAGGCTTTAATAAATCTCTTCTTTCTACGACACTCTTGGATATGGTATGAGATATGTGTGGCTTTGTCTTGCCGAAATGTCGACAAGAGTTCCGTACCAACATCGTAGCACACTGGTAGCTGGAAGTGGTTAAGAAAATTCATAGCTAGGTCATCGAACAAAGTGAATGTGCCCCTAGGTAGCTCTATGTACCATTTCACTGCAGGCCCTTTAAGGGTACGTTGAAATAGCCTTAAATGGATTCAATATTCATGTAATGAATTAGAAGAGCACCAAAGGTGAAATGTAGTAATATGTTTACTAGGATCTTCTCCTAGTTTTCCATCGAATTTTGGGATGTCCAAGGGAAGCTTCATAGGGACAGCCGGCCAAGCTGGGTCATAAGATACCAGATCATTCATTAGTCTCAACAAGTCAAGAAAATTTAACATTGTGAGGAAAGGGAGCCTAGGTTGAACATGTCTATGAGACGCTCCTTGATAATTTTGGTTTACATAGGATTGATTACCATAACCACCATGGCCATGGCCATAGTATCCTCCTCCCATTTGACCCATGTAGGGTGGCATGGAAGCACCATAATGTGGTGTACCTTGACTATTTGGGGCTACAAAGCCATAATTCAGGGATTAAGCGGGTTGTTTATACCCGTACCCATAAGGTGAATAACTCTGTGCATACCACGGTCCATAATATGGTCCATAAGAAGTCCCATGAGATGTCCCATGAGAAACTCCATAGGTAGGAATAGATGTTTCAGAAGTAGGAATATGACCTCCATAAGTAAGAATACGAACTCTCGAGACAACAGGAGGTACTTGAATCTGAGACACAACTACGCGAGTAGTAGCAGTATGCACATGAATCGTAGCAACATTTCGGCCCAAAGGACCACGTGAATGATGGGGAGGAATAGCATTCGAAGAACTAGGAATAGAGGATGAAGGGACATATGAAACTATGTAAGTGGCATTCCCTATAGTCACTCATCTTGGTTTTGGTATCCGAATAGGACTACTAACACTAGGTCTAGGACTAACGTGAGATGTAGCCTCCACCACTGGGATGGAGGGTGCAATGTGACTCATGCTCCCAAATCTCTCCACATGGAAAGGAATGGGAATGCCCCTATGCGTAGTGCTAGGATCAAATTCCGACTCAGCATGATGTGTTGGATTGTGTGCAAGGATACCAATCATGCCACAACTAACATAACCAGTGCTCACAGGTTCATGATGAGTCTTATCGCCCAACATCCAATACCGATGACTTGTGAATGAGGGATCATACCTGGATTTTGTAGGTATATCATGTGAAGGATCAAACCTAGAGTGTGTAGGTATATTAGGTGAAGGATCATCACGGGGACCTCACTTAGTGAACACCTCACATAGCACGTGTGATCGTGGGATATTAAAGAATACCCTTAATTTCGAGAGATATTGACCCATACACTTTTTGTTGAAACCCCCTCCCAATACTTAAAACCTCCTCCCCACCCATTTTTATACCTCAATCCTTATAAACCACCCTACCCACCCCCACCTTAAACCCCTCATCCCCCCAATACCTGCAATATATTGGTTCAATTTTTGATAATTTTAAAACCCACAATATGAACTAACGTGATAGGATATTGGTCAACAAGTGATTCCCCCATGAGGATCATATACAGGAATAGGATGGAGAAGAAAACTCAGGAATTTCATCTTCATGATCTCCCATCGTGTATGAATCAATGTGAGAAGTAGTCCACCTGGACTATATGTTTCTCTCTCCCAAAGGAGGAAGAGATATAGAAGGTGGAAGTCCTGCTAAATGACAAGAATGACGGGGTGCCACACCCGAATCCACAATGACTCAAAAAATGAAAAAGACTCTCTAATTACGCAAACCCTAAGCAAGCTAAAGTGCATAGAGCATACACCAATATAATATAAATCCAATCACAAGTAAGAAAGGGTAGGATATGTGAGCTCCCAAATGAAGCAAGTATGTCTTGCCTAGGAGAGGCTTGAGACTCGCATACACAACAAGCGGAGGTTCGTAACCAATTATTTTGGCCCTTAGCTTCAACGCATATAGCGACTTTGCTGTCCGACCCCAAGCTAGCCGGGACACCTACAAAATAACCCCTACAAAGTACCCCCTTGATAACCTAGGTAAGGAAACTAAGGTCACCTCAATATAATCAATGCTCAGGTGGACAGTCATAGGTGGGATTGACCATATGGGAGGGGTAGAAGAGCCCGAAACTCTCGAAAGAGCCCCCAGATATGAATACATTCCTGGAAATATCTTCGGTGCTACTCATTTATGACTAGGGGTCATCCCAATCAATAACTGCTCACACTGCCTCACGCTTAACTCCCTTGTAAGAGGAGGATCCTGAGAAACATACCAAGGAATTTCACACTCTCACCTGGATAGACACATACATGTTGTTGTTTAGTGGTCTTGGAGAATTTACTCACAATGAACTATTCCAAGACCCTAAAACCTAATCTTGTTGGTGTACCCTATGAAAGAAAATAGTGTAATCCATTTTAATTAAGCGTTGATTTTATTTGGAATTATTACTCAAAAAAGGTAGATGACTATGAAACCAATGGTGTTATGACGCAACATGAAGTAAAATGCACACCTAACAATCAATGCAAATGCATTGTGTCGAATGAAAGACATGGCATGCTACTACGTGAAGTGCAAAATTTTCTTCAAATGACAAATGCAATCATTCCTATATGAAAGCTTGAATAATACTTCTTTAAGCAAACCTAGTGCAAATACTATGCAAAGTGCAAAGTGCAATGCATAATAATGCAAAGAAGCAAATATTTTTGGATTTTTTGAATAAAGGTGAGATAGTAAAGAAAAAGAATGATTCTACAACCCCCAGACTCTGCAAGCACAATAAAATAGCACTCTTGCAAAGTGCTAAGGTAAAAGAACTCTAATGCACTAATCCCAAAACAAAAAATTGAAAATGCAATGAAAAGAACATTCTTAAAAAAAATTACCCTAAAAAAGGTGTCTCTGGTCAGAAACAAAGGTGTATATAGACTCTAGCAGCATCAAAGGAGACTCGGCAATCATAAAAATTCACCCAGCAACAATCAATCTTCCTCTAAAAGGAAAAACTCAGGTCATACGTGACTGCATGTAGAAATCCCTTGTATGTACGTGGATATAGTAGTCAAAACCGTGTGTATACTGACTATGAGTTAAAAACTCGCATACAGGAAGAAAAATGTATAAAAATGAAGGCAAACAGATAAGCTAAGACAAACTTCACACCATTCAGACACTACTAGGAAAACATGCCCCCAGACCCGACTCAGAAACAGAGAAATTAGAGCAATTAAAGAACATTGAATGCCGATAAAACCCCCAAAGGACAATTACTAGGAACTCCCCAGCGGAGTCGCCAATTCTGTTATGGAGAGAAATTACTATGGCTTGGGGTACCACAATAGATAGCTTGACTCTAGGAATCAATCCTTTCCTATATGCAAGAAAAACCAAATATCTAACACTAAAGGATCTCGATTCGTACCTTATTCTAGACGGTTGATGTAGATCCTCGTTGAGCTTTCCAACTCCAGCTTGAATTGATAAATTGCTTCCTCGTCATTCAATAAACAATAAAAGCATGCTATATATAATCATGCTAGACCTACTCTAGCATATATAATCAATAACTTATAAGCATTTGAAATCATCCATGGATTAAATATTCATTCAAATACACATTATTGGACAGGAAAATATATTTCTATTAATATAAAACAAAGGTTACAATAGACACAACCTTTGTCATCACGTCTTCAGATAGGAGAAATTGAGTCCCCCACTTGGGCCTCCACCACTTCAATCCTCCATCTCTCTATAGCAAGCTCACAAGAAAAAGGCAAGCTTGGGAAGAATACAAAAGTGCTCCAAGGGACAAAGGGATGTAGACTCAAGTATAAGCTCTGACAACAATGGACTATAGTTTTCTTGCTCTCAATTCCTCATGCCTTCAATGTATCCAAAGGGTTCCTTATATAGCTCTTCAATGGGGTAATGAAAGGTCGAATCCAAGCGATCTCAAGGCATATGGAAGGCCAGGAGACAAGTGAGTCATATCCACATCAAGGAAAACTCCAAAAGAATTTGGCCTTTTGCACACATCCTAATGTACGCGGTTTTAGGGGTAAAACCCATGTATATACGCGAGAAAGGGTTTAAAAGTCACGTATGGAAATTTTTGCATGTTTTTAGGGATGATCTTGGAAACATCAAAAGTACAAAAATGGTCCATGGGGTCTAAGGAGTCTTCAGAGGGATAGGGAAGGCCATAAAAATGTGATTCACCATGGATGGTAAAATCAGCTGTAACAACCAGGTAAAAGTCTGTATATATATATATATATATATGAACATGTTTTACAAAAAATAGGTCATGAGACCTCATATGAAGCACATAGGATTTCAGGTAAAAATCACCATACAAAATTCTGAATCTATCAGCTTTCAGTGGATACATCATGTATACATCGTCTAATGATGCTCGTGGTAGCACATCACTGCCTAGGCTACTCTACGTAGCAATCTGCTAAACTGACCCGGTACTCCCACTGTAGGTCTCTGATACCTCAGAGGGAGGTCATCAATGGAAGAGTCAGGAATGTCTATGGTCAACCTCTCTAGGTTTTCCTCTAACTCCCCGGTCACATTATCACCCTGTGGTACGAAACGGGCTCCGACTCGTCTATCCAATTTGGAAGCTCCCCCAGGTCGTGCTGCTCTGATGTCTGCATGAAAATATTCAAGTCTCATTACTTAACATAAAAAATATAAAACATCAAAAACATAAAAACACTATTTCCATTTTAGGTTTTTTTGCTTCTTACCGATGTCACCCCACTGTCCACCAGGTGGGAGCGCTAGGTCAGGGTCACCACTGAAGTCCGTTCCTGCATATGCATAATAATCCACCATGTGGATCTATCTATCAACCATCGAAAGAATGATTCATCGAACTTTACCTCCCCCCTGCTCGCTCCAATATGGGCCATAATCCGGACCCACCTCTGCATGTGAGGGTCCTGCCCTCTCAAATCTGTAAATACCACCTGGGGTCTTATCTATGGAACCCACTCGAAGAAGAAGAAGGCTAGAATGGAACCAAAACTGAACTGCTTCAGTTCCCCCTATCAACACTTGGTCAACTGATCCTTGAATATCGGAAATAGGGCTTCCACCCAGTTAAAGACTATAGGCACCATGGCCTCTATGTCATAGAGAATATGTGCTCTAGATGCATGGTGTACTCCTTGGCTTCCCGCTTCTCTTTGCATGGTAAAAAATACAGTATGTAGAGGTCCATCCATCACTTCTTTTATGGGTATTTTCTTCCCTGATGTCCTTGTCCCAGGGATATAGTGACAGTTTATCAAATCCTGTGTAGTGATGTCCCCTCCAGGGGAACCAGTCAGCAAGATCGGAGCACCCCATCTTCAAAGGTCAGTCAGGAAGTAGATGTCCTCTACCTCAACTTTTAGAATATGAGCACCAACCTTGAAATGTTGTTGCTCCGGATTCCACATCTGGAGTATATGCTCTAGCAATCGCTCATGCGATACCATACTGGGCATGCAGAAGAATTTTAAGAGTCTGTAGGCTCTCAATGTGGTTATGCAACCCGCATTTCATTCAACTAAGGTGTTGTCATTATCATGCTGTCACTCTTTCCATATGACCATTTTTTATCAGCAAGAACCTGCCAAAAACAATCACAAGACCCATTAGAATCATTCTTAATCATGAAAATCAAATGAAATGAACTAGTTTTTTCTTGTGTGATTATTTTTACTTCTTGACGGCTAGCACCACATGTGCCTTGTTGAAGATAGGTAGTGGCACAACTTGTGCACTATGTTTTAAGCGCAGTTCTAGCGAGGTACCACGTATCCCGCAAGGGATAAGAGCAGTGCCTGCTCCCATGATTTTAGGGCTTGCCATACAAGCCCAAAACACCATTAAAAGTCAAAATTGAAGACATAAGATGAAAGAGTAGGGTCTAGGCTATTACTTGGAACTAACGGCACTCGAATTTGACGATGGAAACTCTCGATATCAACAACTAAAAATCTAGCAAGGAAAGTGCTCCAAATACTCTCTGCTATGGGTAAATAGTAAAATGTTTTGATTTTTCACTATTTACATGACTTTTATACACATTTTTTGGTTTGACATGCTATAGTTTTGGTTTAAAATCACTTATTACTCAAAATATATCAGTCATAATCCCTTAATGTTAGTTATTGGCACATTTAACACTTGTTTTTGAGTCGTTACAGGATAGAAGAACAGTAGCGGTAAAGTTTTGGGAGTTTGTTTTTCACTTTTTCGTACTACTGTAAAATGGAAAAAGTCATTGAGCGTTTATTGTGAAACTTTGGTCACACTCTCAAAACTTAGTATCAAAGGTCCAAGTCTGTTTCTGATTCTTTTCAAGATCGTAAAATCTCTCATTGTGAAAAGAGACCTAATGGAGTTTTCTTTAAACTCTTTTAGGGCTCCTTAAATACAAAAAGATTGTTGAGTGATCTTGTCTTCTTGATGCTCGTTAAAGCATTTGAAGAGTCATCTCTCTGATCGTAGGTTATCGCTTTTTCGGTTTTGATAGACTATTTATGAAAAAGGAACACTCCAACCAATCATGACTGGAAGAGTTCTCTAAGGTGTAATTGTATACTTTTTCAGGCCTTAGAGACTAAATCATATGAAAAGGACCCTTTGGAGTATTCTTCTGTTGTCATTCAAACTCTCTAAACATGAACGATACCGAATTTACTTTCATTGTACTTGTTAAATTAAACATTGAGAGACTCGTTTTTCAGAACAAACCCCTCCTCTCTCAGGTTCGTAAAACATATGAGTTTGGACTTGTCTTTGGACAAGCTATACTGAGTGTTTGTTACCCTCTTTGAACTCATAAAACTGAAAAGAGGCACTCATCAACCATGATGGGGAAAATGAGAAGGGAATCATTTTTCAAATGAATGGTAGTAGTTTGTCATTACCTTTGAACATGGCACTTGTCTGCATATCATTTCAGTCAATTGGGTATTCAGTTGATCTCCATGAAAATCCACTTTCATGAGTCATGCCACTCCTTTGAGTATTTCAAAATAATGCATTGTCCACTGTCACACGGTGTGTTTGTCCCTAAGCGGATGAACAATCAAAAGACCTAATCAAACTCTTGAAATTCCACTGAAATCAATCTTAAACCATATAATCTCAAGCCACAAACATCAGATTTAGTAACACAAGTCTGATAAGAAGAAATGAAAGCAACAAAATCCAAATTTTAGTGAAGAAAAATAAGGACAAAGGGATTTGGAATAATGCCTACCTGGAACAGCACTTCTCAAGTGTTGACAGAGTATTTCCAACACATCACCACTTCTTTCCAACAAGTTACAGGCGGTGGCACCGTGTACTACCCACTTTGTTCAAGAAGTGGCACTGCTTCTCATACACAGCATAGGCATGGTTCCCTATAAATAACCAAAACACAAGAAGAACAATGGATCAAGTCAAAAAAAGACTAGATCAGGGAAAACACTATTGAATTGAGTATGTAAACATAGAATAAAAGACTGAAATGACTTAGATCTGAACAGATCTGGAGGTTTCACACCCAAACGGAGTAAGTCAGAAAGTAGATCTGACTGAAGAGAGTTGAAGAAGGAGCCTGGATTTGGACAAGAGTTGCAGACCGAGGAAGATCAGAACAACTGATACACAACTCTATTCACCATCGGAGTCGCCATATTTATTAGATGGAATATTTCACCTCGTGTGGACAGCAAGGTGTTCCACTAGTTTGAATGGTTCAGATCCAGAACAAATAGAGGACAAAGGTTGAAGACTCTCCCTAGACGCTATAGATACCTGGAATGCAATGCTTTGATAGTCACCTTGTGTACCTGCAATCAGCTCAACATGAAACAGATCAAAGAAACCAGAATATAATCTACTAATCTATGTTAGTGACTAAGGAATCCAACAACATGCATGTGAAATCCAACATCAACAATATATGTGGGACATAAATCAACTTGCATTAAAGAAATATGAATAAGTTTACAACCAAGCCTTATTGTTAACATGCATCTCCATGAAACCAATCATTGTCATCCCCATAAGCTCCGACTCTAGATCTCTCTATGCTCTCCAATGGTATGGACCAAGTGATCAATCCAACAACATAAAAATACCTTAAGAGTTCTCCCCCTCAACCATGGGCATAAGCTTGTATTTATAAGGCTGGATGGATGGGGGAGGTGGCCTCTAAGATCCTAGGATGAGGGATCTCAAGCTCAACTAACCCACAATAGTAGGGATAAGGGGGGACACGAGGCTTATCACACTACAACAAAAACTAGATTTAGCTTCTCTTTTTGCATCCTTTTTTGCGTCTAGACCATCTTTCAGTGTATTTTTCTTCATTTTATGGACAAAATGGCGCAATTTCACAGGTTGGTGCTATTTTAGGCATTTTTTGCATCCTTTTTCTAAATCTGGTGCAAATTGCGGCATAATTTGCACTGGGTTTTGCACCTAGTTCTGCGCCAGGTTTTGCATCATGTTTTGCGACAGGTTTTGAGACTAGTTTTGCACCTAATTTTGCGCCTAGTTTGTACATCTACTCTTGTTGTGCCCCCTTTTACGCCAATGTTTGCCTCTCGTTTTGTTTCAGCCATATTTGCATCCACTTTTGCATCCATTTTTTCATCCACTTTTGCACCCACGTTTTCATCCCTTTTTGCATCCCATTTTGCAAACATGTTTACGTCTTTTTTTGCATCTACTATTGCAACTATTGCATCCATGTTTGCATCCACTTTTCTTGAGTCTCAATTCACACCCATTTTTGCGCTTGCTTTTACACCCACTTTTGCTTCAACTTTTGCATCCACGTTTGCATCTTTTTTTGCATTCAATTTTACATCAATTATTGCATCCCTCTTTGCATTGGGTTTTGCATCGGGTTTTGCATTGGGTGTTACGACTACTTTTGCATCTAGTTTTGCATCTACTTTTGTTGCATCCACTTTCACATCCAATTTTGTATCCAATTTTACATCCATGGTTGTATCCACTTTTGCGCCACTTTTTTCATCATGTTTTGCTTCCATGATTGCATCATTTTTTGCATCCACTTTTGCATCACCTTTTGCATCCATTTTTGGTGCACCCCATTATGTGCCCACTTTTGCGCCTACTTTTGTTGCATCCTTTTTTGCATCCATGTTTTTATCCACTTTTGCATCCAGTTTTACACCCAGATGTTGAAGATGAAAATGAGGATAATGATTATGATATTGCGGATGGTTATGATGATGATGATAATGTTGTTGATAATGAGGAGAATGATGACAATGATGATGATGAGGAGGAGGAGGAGGAGGATAATGGCAATGATGACATTGCCGATGATTATGATGGCAATGAAATGAATGGTGATGATGGTGATGATGACAATGACAATGATGATGAGTACAATCAGAATGATGATGTTGATCATCTTAAAAAATAAGTTGTTATTTGTCATGCATAAATCGTGTGTGTCCTCCATGACCCTTTTCCACTAATCACATATTTTGGGTAGATGCTATTTTCTTATGCCAAAGGTAATGATGAATAACTGATGAAAATGTCAATAATCATGATGATGATGTCAAGGACAATGGTGATGATGATGACATGGATGATGATTATGCTGATGTTGATGACTATTGTGATAATCATGATGACAATGACAAAGATGACGATGATGATGATGATCATCATCATCATTTCCATCATCGTATTCTTTAAAAACATCATCACTATCATTGTCATCTAGTTCATCATCATCATCATTTAAATCATATGGGATATGTTTACCATTTAAAGCATGCATAACAAGTGGGATTATTCTAAAACACCCCACCAAAGTACAAAATTCAAACCACAAGGGAAACATAATATTGAAATTGTTCCAATTTTCTTTCTCCTGACAAAACATGCTTCATTTTAGGGAATTATGTTAAAATCCATACATTCATAGTCCATCAATACTATACTTGTAATAAATGTAAATATAATACTTAACCGAATTTATAAAGTAGGTAAATATTTTATAAACACCCTTATGATATATAAACTTCTTTCACCTTAATAATGGTAAAATATGTAAATATAATAACAAGAGCCACGAGGTGGCAATGTCCCCAAGGATAGATTTTAAGATTTAAGATTGAATGCAAATAAAAATGCTCCATGTAAGACTGAGTTGCTTTTAAGAGGACTATATCTTTGAAAAGATCTAGGATGCTAAATGATTCAAAAACACCATATCGTGATAACTAACAACACACTGACCACAATTCTAGGGAGATGATACCAGAATTAATTATGAGAAAAAGGGTGGTGAGACTCGGGTGGAGCCAAATTGTGAAAAAGCACAGTAGCTGACGGAGAATATAGTACACCTACCACCAGCCAACAATTCAAGGTAGATCTGCTAGCAACTCCAAGTCTCGGGAATTCAGCAGCAGCATATCTCTTTTTTGTGCAAGTATAGGTGGAGGAAGCATGTCTCTAGATGCATTGGAAAACATCATAATACATTTATACAACATTTGAAAGCTTGTGGGTAGAAAATCCAATGACTTGATTATAAGACATATAGAAAAAAAGTCCGTTAATAATCTTTACAGTCCAATAGGATATTTTAAGACAAAAATAAGTTCTACTTCCTCCATAAAGAAGTCTATACACTTTAGATTCATACATCAAATGTGGGTTATTTGTCTTCACTCGCTCATGAAAAAGTCATTGAGGAACATCAATTAAGGGTTTTCAAAGTGACTTACAAACACATATTTTGTCCACTGGTATCTTTATGATCTATTTGAACTAGCAAAACCTGCTAAACAAGAAACTGAAAAATAATATGATTGATGAGATGCATAACAATGGAAGCATTTAATTCACACAAAAGACCAGAAAATAGTGGAGGTATAACATATAGGTGCATGTGTCGTATGGGAGTGCAGAATTTGAAAGGAAATGTTGCAACAACGAGGATTAATTTCTTCAAAATTTTGAATAGCATAGCTCACAGACATCATGCATTGTGGGTGCATTGTGGGGTGAGTAAAACCCTTACAACTCAGGTTCCACATTTGCAGTGTTAACTTAAAAGTAAACTCTTATTGAATATGATTTGAATATAAATGAAAATACTAATTAGTTTCTTATTGAATATAACTAGAAAATAAATGAAAATAGTGAGAATTATTCACAACATCACATCACATATAGACACATATTTTGGGTATGTAAACCCCCGAAAAAAACCAAAATGGGAAAACCACTGCAGCAATAAGATATATAATTTATATTATCAAGATATGGAACTTTTACAACCAACAGGTAAAATACACCCAACCTGGTAAACTGAAAACCTCAACAAAATCAACAAGAAACCCAACAGCAAGGCAATGCTTCTCTGCGCAACTGTACGACCCTCTGTCAGCAGTACGACCTGTTGTATGGATTCCATATGGTTGCTGACATCGACAATACGGATCCCTATGGTATGTACGGAAGTTGTATGGTGCCCTTGTTGCGTGTCACACTACCCCTCTGCCGTGCGATTTGTATGGTCTTGCTCAGTCTCGGTGAAGCTACCAAGCAACCGCTCCTACGAATTTTCTATAAAATCCTCCATATGACTTCTCTTTTCCTGAATCATATCTGTGTATGTGTCCTCTCCACCAAATCTCCTTTTAAGTTTATTTGCTAAGCGAAAAACATAACCCTCACTATGGATCTATGGATGAGATCCTCCGATGAGAATCAATGGCCAATATTAGATTAGCCATCACTTAAATATTTCACTTTTTACTTTAATAAAGTGATTCCATTAAAGTCAAAATAAAATTATATTAATTAAAGTATTTCCTTAGTAAAAACTTAGGAAAATCACTTTAATAGATTTGGCTTCCAGTTTACTGTCTCTCTAGCATGAAAGGACACATGTAATGCTATAAGACCTTCCTTGTTGCACTTTCTAACACTAGTAGTCTAACTAACGTTTTACCAAAAATAGAACGAACTCCTCGTTTCAAATTTCTTTTCTCCTCCTTTGTCGCGTCTTCTTCCGTCGCGGTCTTTTCTCGTCTTGCGACTGAAATATTCATCTTTCCGAAGAAGGATGGGTCATATGACCTTGAACATGGCTGAGGAAGGAAAATAAGTTCCTCAGGGATATCATTGAATCTTCTTGGACTCAAGATATTTGAGTGATTTCTTGTACCATCACATTATCTCTTTGGAAGGACTCTGTGTAGGCCTTCAAGTGGGATACATGTGTAATGGGTAGGTTTTTTCAACTGAAAATAGGTTTGGACCGTGCCACATGGTTGATAGAGTAAAAAAGGGCTTTAAGCCCTAATTGAACCTTATTAAGAACAAGTTCCATGAATAAACCCTATATACAACAACATGACCCCTCTATAGGGGGTATTTTCCCTATGCGATGAATATGGGTTCCATTAAGATGTTTCACACACTATAGATGGGTATTAGTTCCTTAACCGTAGTTGTGGTAGAGAAACAACATCCTAATTCCTTTCCATTAGTTTTGGGAGAGAAACATTATACTCAAACCCTAAATATATTTTATCAACCTCAAATGCCATTGGCACACCCTAAAAAATAAACATATGAACTATGTTGGTTAACAATCACCTCCAAGGGTGCTCTTCATGTCATTTATATGTTATTTGTGTTTTAGGGATGTGTCTATAGGTCTTTTCAATTTCATAAGAGGACGATAATAGGTTTTGTTCCCTGAACACCACTTCTTAAGTTCAATCACCATGAAAAACACCTACAAACCATAGCACAAACCATTTATCAGGGGTCTTCTACATCAAGGTTGGATATAGATTCCACTAATATATTTTGCACACCAAGGATGGGTCGTAGGCCCTTGAAAATTTTTGAGGAAGGAAAAAAATCACCTCATGTATATTGTAGTCTCTTCTTGGACTCAATATCCTTGAAATATTCCTCATAGCATCACATTAATCCTTTATTGGGGTTCTATGTAAGCCTTCAAGTGAAATGCATGTGTGATGGGTAGGTTTTTCCAATTGAAATAGTTTTGGATTGTGACACATGGTAAATAGGGTAAACAATGGATTTGATTCCTAATTGAAACTTCTCATGTTCAAGTTCCATGAAAAAACGCTAGACACAAAACATGATTCATCGATAAGGGTATTTTCCCTAGGAGATGGATATGGGCTCCATTAAGATGTTTTGCACATTGTGGATGGGTATTGAGGCCTTAAACCTAGTCATGGTAGGGAAACAACATCCTAAATCCCTTAAAATTGGTTAGGGGAGGGAAGCATTTTCTTCAATCCCTAAACATAGTTTCTCAAGATTAGACACCATTGATACACCTCAAACCACCACATATGACCTCTATTTGTTAAGAATCACCTCCAAGGGAGCTTTGAATGCCATCAATACATTATTTATGCACCAAGAATGTGTTTATCATGGGGTATTCACTTAGTGAAACCATGTCATGGCGTCTTCGTTCATGGGATATTAAAGAATACCCCTAATTTCACTAGATATTGATAATTAATTACAAAAACCCTTTTGTTGAGCACCCCTCCCAATACACATTTCCAATTAAAAAAACCCTATTTTTACAATATATTGCTTATTTTTACTAGAAACCCTTTTTTATACCCCCCAATACCTATAAACCCCCCATAACCTATTCCCCGCCCACAATACCTACAATATATTGACCTTATTTTTCAAAATAAAAAATCCCCCCTTATGAATGAATGTGATAAGATATTGCTCAACAAGGTGAATCCCACGTGGTGTTTATAGGTCTATCCAATGTAATACGAGGAAAATAATGGGAATAGTTCCCTAAATTCCACAATTCAAGTTCAATAATCATGAACATCACTTGCAAACCATAACATAAAACCTCTCACAGTGGTCTTTTGCATTAAGATTGATATATATGTCATTAATATTTTTTACAAACCGAGGATCGGGCATAGGGCCTTGAACATGGTTGAGGAAGGAAAATAAGAACCTCAAGGACATTATTGGATATTCTTAGACTCAAGAGCCTTCAATGATTCCTTGTACCATCAAATCAATAAGTTGTTGTGGTTTTATGAAGGACTTTGAGTGGCATAGGGTAAGTTTTGTCTAGTGGAAATTGCTTTGCACTATGGAACATCGTCATGAAAAAAGAGAATTTTCAATGTAAATAATACACAAAGAGAAACAACTCATTTTTCAATGTATACAATATAAAAATGACAGATTATTTTTATTTTAGATGGATAGTTTTTTTATTGTCACATATTTCTATAGACATGGATATATAAGCCTCGTATTGATACATAATGTCAATACACTACCATGAATTAACAAAATATCTATGAGTTGAAGTGACCATCAACGATATTCCTTTGTACCCTCCATTGTTCAAAATTTGAGTTGAAGATCCCACCACTCAAAATATTGTGATACTTTGTGTACAAATCATGACCTCTGAGGAAGTTGTTCTTTAACACATACTCGATGTTCCCAAAATTGTAGGACATAACCTAGTCAAGGTTGTTTCACCACGGATCATTGAACATGAATGTCCCTCCACTTTCTATTAATAAATCCAATACTTAATCTTATAAATAATGGGGGTTTAATATTAAATATGACAATATACCCACCAAAGACCATGTTACAAATCCTTTTGAGTACCTTTATAACTAAATATTTAAATACACTAGAGAGAAAACTACCACAATACCCATCTTCAACCCATGTAAAATCTATCCCAACAAAAGTATCAACATCCACAACTCAAATATATAGGCCAAAATAGTGTAAAAAAGAAGAAAAAAAGGCTTTTAAATTACTCAATTAATACAAATTAAAAAATCACTATTTCAAAATGAGAAATATATTTTTGCATTTTAGCGGGACTAAGAAGACAAGTTGTTTGTAAGGAATCGTTGGTCGGAATGAAATTGGTTTTGTCTCGCCCATATTTCCTCCAATATTCTTTGCATAAATTCAAAATTTGCAGACACATGCAAGTTCCATCGCTGGCTGATCCAAATCATAATGCAGAACCAGAATGGGATTTCACGAATCCGATGTACACCAAATCTTACGCATCTCTGCTACAAGCGTGTACTCACATTAAATCACTTGAAATTCTACACACCCATTTTATCATAAGCGGGCTCGAATAGAGCCCTTTTTTGGGTGCCAAGCTTGTGACCATGTACACCATGTTCGGCTGCATCGAGGACGCACGCCATGTATTTGACAAAATACATGAACGAGATGTTGTATTGTGGAATACGATGCTTAGAACGTATGCTAGGGCTAGGGACTGCGATGAAACTCTTGCACTATATTATGAAATGCATAAGAATGGTATGCTACCAGATAAGTTTACCTTTGCTTTTGTGCTGAAGGCATGCATGGGTTTATCATCTCTGGAAGAGGGCAAGGATATTCATTATCACATAAGGGAAGCAGGACTTGAATCCGATGTTTATGTGGGCAGTGCTCTTGCAAATTTGTATGGAAAATTTGGTTTCTTGGAGAATGCACACGTTGTCTTTGACAGAATATCCCATAGAAATGTCATAGCATGGACATCTATGATTGCTGGTTTTACAGAGAATGGGCTTGCCTATGAGGCATTGGAACACTTTCGCCAAATGCAGCTTAGCGATGTGAAACCCAATGCTGTTACATTGGTGGTAGTAATTCCGACATGTACCCGATTAGGATCCCTGCAACAAGGTAAGTCCATTCATGGCTACATGATCAGGACTCTCTTTGAGTTGAATGTGTTTGTGGAGACTGCTTTTATAGATATGTATGCCAAATGTAGGAGTTTAAACAATGCACGCCGTCTGTTTGACAAAATGTCTGAAATAAATGTTGTATCTTGGACTGCTATGATTTCCGGGTATTCTCACTGTGGATATGCAGCTGAGGCATTGGCACTCTTTGATGAAATGAAAATAGTTGACGTGATACCCGATTCTGTTACTTTGGCCAGTGTGCTCCTGGCATGTGCGAATTTGCGAGCTCTACGAAAAGGCGAGCAGATCCATGGTTGCATGATTAAAAAAGGATGTAAATTAGATGGTTTTTGTATGGAACTCATTGGTAGGATGTAAATTAGATGGTTTTTGTACTAAAAATCATAACGTGTACACACTAACAATCATCGTAATCATAACGTGTACACACTAACAATCTTGAACTTCACATTGAATCTGTCTAGGGCAAATTCACTGTTAAGAGGGCTTCTTGGTGGATGTATGTTTGCCTTGTACATTGTCTATGCCTTATCTTGTAATGAGTCTATAGGCTCTACATTTCCTTGCCATTTGTCATAGGCCTTTAGTATCTGCTTATATATGTAACGTGGTGTACTAAGAGTTGGATCCAAAAAGATGAAGGTTTATTAAATTTTTTCTGGATCAACTTTCATTTCAGAATAAACAAATTGAGTTTGGGCTAGCATTTATTTCCATGTTTGAGATCATTAAGAATCTCATTATAAGTTTTTAATATTTTATTGATATAACACAAAAAATTGGTGCGATTGTTCAAATGTGTCTGTATTTTTGTTCATAATCAGTTTTAATGTTTAGAACATGTGATCATTGAAGATTTGAACAGCTCATTATTTTTCTACGTGTCTTTTAGCATTTTCTCTAGATTTGGTCTTATATTATCTTGATCTAACAGGGCACATTGATGTCCAGGTTGTGATGTCACAGTGGTCAGGATCAAAAATTGGGAACTTCAATATTGTACAGACATATGGTAAACAGACTATTCAGCTTGATGGTGTTTTCAACATAATATCATATGAGCTTGTATCCAAGATACAAGAGATATTGGTCAACAATGATTTTAAAGTAACTGCACTATCTAATTTGCTATGTGCTCTTTTGTCCACATAATATGATAGTTCAACAAGAGTTTTCCTTCAGGCTGTTCATTATATGCAGCCAATATTTGGAAAGAAAGAAGGAAAACTGCTTTAAGATGTTAAGAAAATTCTTGAAGTTTCAATCCCAAAGTCGGGACCATCTTCAGGAGTCAAATAGGCTCAGAATATAATTTTGTTTAGTCCTCATATTAATAATAAATCCAACATGTAATAATCAAACCCTATAGGCTGACCTTAATGCTCATTGTTGGATTCAATTATCATTTATTATATTTCATGTTTTTATAAGCTTTCAAGCTTCTCTAGTTTTCCATCCCTCATCTCTGTCAATATTATTATGATTCAGTTCAGTCTCTATAGCCTCCCATATCTTCCTTTCTCCATAGTGGTCTATATTTGAGATGATCTTTGTGTCTTCAATGCATATGTAGTTCCCAGTGTTTCCTCCTTCATCTATAGTTGCAAATTTCTTTTCATGAATGTATTAACTTTCTACAAGTAGTCATATTTGGTTGGATGCTTATGTTTTACTGTAGCTTATACATACATAACATTTATACCCATCCATCCATGTATCTTTCTATCTATACACATACAGGAATATTCTCCATCTTAGTTCCCGTGTTCTTCTGTGCCTTTAAATGACTGTCTTGGTCTGTATTGAGGTGAATCTCTCTGCTGTGCCTTTAAAATGACTGTCTTGGTGTGTATTGAGGTGAATCTCTTTGGTTATGATTGGAGTGTAAAATGTCGAAATAATTGGGGAAAGACTCAAATTCAATCTTCTTGATGATTTGTCCAAGGGGAATTGTACAAGAATATTGGTCAGTGTTTTCGTGTAGTTGCTTCATTTCGAGTATATAGTAGTTGGAGTAGTTGGATATATGGCTTTTATTATATCTGATTTTCTATTTTGTTTTGGTATTATCATTTTGATTTGTTCATGGATGTGATATTTATTATTTACTATTGCTATCTATTCTAATTAGTATTTTATCTTCTAATATAATGTCTTAGGAGGAACTAATTTGTAACAATTTGAGATATGCTATTATCGAGTATATAAATATTAGCATATCTTATATCTTCATGTATACTTTCAAGTGGTCACCTCCCCCTTATTTAGAATTTTAGAGAGGTAAGAGATTGTAACATAGCATTTTCTTAGTTGTAGTACCATCTACATGTTGGTATGATGTCTTCCTGTACAGTTACATTTCATTGGTTCGAGGATGTGGTATTTATGATTGCTATATTTTATCCTTTACTATAATGCCCTAGAAGAACTAATATTTAACATTTTGATAAATGTAATCATTGACTCTTGAGATATACTATATATGTTATTTAATGTATAATTTCAATTGGTCACCTCCCCTTATGTAGAAAGGTAAGAGATTATCACACAACAATGTTTTTGCCATAGTACTACCTATATGTTGGAGTATATAACGCTCCAATACTAGAATAAAAAATGTAGTAAAGTCGCCTTATGTTAACTGACTTAATTCTCATTAGAATAATAAAGAAGTGGTTAGGTAAAATAGGTCGTACAACCACTCTATGAATGAAATATAAGGGGATCTCATTTGTTGTATTGAATGACTCAATTTATAATAGTTCACATATCCCTGTGTATTTTTGTATTCACTTTTTAACAGTGTACCCATAAACTCAAATTCCTCCAAGATTGTTCTTTCTAGTTCATGTTTTGGTTGCAACATGTTTATGTAAAACCCTATTTGAATTCTAAAGAAGTCAAACCTTTTATTATTATAGATTACATTAGTTATAACTTATGAACCATTAATTAAGCTTTAACATTTGATGATGTTCAATTAGTGAGATCGAAATATTTCTAATGCAGAATAATAATTTTGAAGTGTTTTAAGCTAGCCGCATGTAAAACTCAGTTGGATTATGCATATGCCAATTCTCTTTATGCATTGCAAATGTGATATACGTATGTAACTCCTTTGGTTTCTACTTTGTTATATTTTCTACAGATTGTCATTGTTGATGAGTCCCATTATATGAAGAATCCCCAAGCTAAAAGGACAAATGCTTCTATTCCTCTTTTCCAGGTAATTATTGTGGTTAACCTTTTATCATTGAAGCTTTGATTCTGGAAGTGACAAGATGGTATTTGAATATCCTTGTATTATCTAGATGAAGTGTTACTTTTTTAAATTTAAATTTTGACTCTATAGAGAGATGTATACATTATTGAAACATTATTCCCTTTTCCAGAAAGCTAAGAAAGCAGAGGCAGCTTGTCCCTCTTACCCCTCCTGCTCCACAATCACAAAAGAAATGGCTTAAATGAGAGTAAACAACTCTGTGACCCCTATGGCACACCCTGGCACAAATAGAACAACACCCTTTAGAAATAGTCAGATCGCAAGTGTAGCATAAGTACCAATGTTGTTCCATAAAGTTGCTTCCACTAGTGGTGAATGTACAAACTTTTGATGCAAGTGACCGTTCACTGTTACTCTCATCATCATCTTATTTATCCATACTAGCCAGTTCTCCATCAGATGTGCCATCATCCTCATCATCATCTACTGACGTGGCATCACACTCAATCGCACTAGAATGGACTCCCTGATTGACTGGATTAACCAAAGCCTTCGAGTTCTTTCAAGGAACACTAGGCTTCAACTTACAGCTAGTAGAATCATTGTTAGAACTAGTGTTTGACCAAGGCTTCTCTGTTAATTTTTCAGAAACATGCTTGTTAGCACCATACGAACCCAGTGCAGAAACCAGAAAACCCAAGACAAACTTCAAACCCTCCAGATGGGTTTCATCGGCAGACAACTTGACCACCATATCAATTGCCCTATTGATAATAGGCTTTATTGTGGACTCACCATTTTCCAACTGAACTCAACCTGATCTCAACCTGATAATATCTAAACCTGTATTTCTCAAAAATGAATGAGAATAAGTCCACTGTCAAGAGTCAAGACAGTTTCTCCAGAAGTAGATCAACTAAGCAAATTGAGGGCCAATGGAATAGATTCTAAATCCTCTCCCATTTCTCTTGAGTCTTTCAAGTAGTCAAATTTTTACCATACCTCGAAAATTAATAAATTATCCATAATTTACAGTGTTCCTCTTTCAAGTGATATGGCTGAGCAATACTAGCATTTCTTTCATTACCCTGTTTGCTTCTTGCAGCTTATCATTTGTGTCAAGTGACCTAATGAGAACACTAAAAGTCTTAAAGTTTGGCACTAGCCCCTTTTTAATCATTTCATCATAAAACATCAATGCATCTTGCATTCTACCTTCCTTACAAAGCCTGATGATAGATTCCATATCCTGTGAACTGACATGAGTGGCCAAAACCTCCTTCGGAATTTCTTCATATGTATTAGCGGTCAGCATGGAAGTTGTATCAATGTCATCATCATTGACTGACCTATCAAGTTGCACAGTACAACTTGAAATACTAGAAGCTAGATTCTTTAATTCCAATTCCCTTAATATAGTTGCTGCTTCCTGTATCTTTCCTTCATGGTAAAGCCTTTTGATGAAATCAACAAACGAGATATCAAGCTCTGGCCCAACAAACAAATTATCAGTTCCCACAGAATTCAATCTTCTAAAATATTTAGAGTATAATCTACTGTCAGTATTGATGCCAAGAACTAAATCCCTCTCAATCAGTTCTTCTACAAGTTTACTTGCTTCTTCCATCCTGCCTTTACTGCAAATCCCATTAATAAGGTTGGTGTAGCAAAAGAGATTTGCTACAATTCCTCTCCTTTCCAGAAGTATATCGAGCAGATGAAGCTGCTTGCTGAAAGGATGCTTACTGTTATATCTGAAAGAATTGGTCTTTCATATTCCTATATTCAGGATATAATTGGAGAACCCTATCAGAATATTACCATCAGCTATTATCCACCATGCCCTCAGCCAGAGCTTACTCTGGGTTTGCAAGCACATTCTGACATGGGTGCAATTACACTTCTGATACAAGATGAAGTTGGAAGTCTTCAAGTTCTTAGAGATGGGCAATGGATAACTGTTGAGCCTTTGCCTGATGCTATTGTTGTGAATTTGGGTGGTCAAACTCAGGTGATCAACACATATATGGCTTCAAAGATGAGAATTATTCATGATATAACATTTTCTATTCATGCACACTTTTTGAGCACACTAAGAAATTGAAAATTAGATAGGTTGATGATCAAAGAGAGTGGCCATGCCATCAACCAGCATGAACCAATCTCCAAACGTACAAAAATATACCAATTTCTCCTATGATAACATCATAACATGATTCTATCGAATCTCTACAAAATTTTCTTCCAACCCTTGCAAAAACTATTCCAGGTGAACCAAAGCTCAGAGGATTAATAATGGCTTAGACAATTAGGGTCATGAAGGCCATCTAAGCTTCCTTTTCATCATAGGACACCATTATAGGTAAGAGCGATTCTTTACCTTCTTAATTCTCAACCATATTAAAATCTCCACATGTAAGCTAAAGGGCATTTGGACTCATCAGCCATCCAACCCTAGAACTGAGCTCTCTCACTACCATCATTAGTAATTTCACAATCTATACAAACATCAAGGTGTGTCTCTAGTAATCTGGCATTTGTATTTTTTTTTAAAAACACTTATAGCCGTCAGTTAAGCGACGGCCTGTAGGTGATTTTAAAAAACAAACATTTATAGCCGTCGCTTAACCGATGCTTAACTGTCGCTTAACCGATGGCCCGTAAGTGTAGTTTTTAAAAAAATTGAATACTGTCACTTAACCGACGTTCAAGTTTTCATAATCCGTCGGATAGCCTCCGCTTAAGCAACGGCCTATAGGTGGTTTTTTTTTTTTTAAATTCAGTATTGTCGGTTAACTGACGTTTATGTTTTCATAATCCGTCGGATAGCCGTTGGTTAAGAGACCCGTGTTTAAAGTTTAATATAAATTAGATGTCAGATAACCGACCATTTACATTTAACTGACGGTAAACTATGCTGTCGCTTAACCGACGGATTGGAAAGATGACAGATAACCGACGAAAATCCACCGACGCTTAAAAAAAATCTTAGTGTTGTACATGCGACAGGGAAGTGTCGAAAATCTGACAAAACGGCCGTCGGATTTTTGGTCGAAATGTAGTAGTGCTCACCAAATGTCATGTACAATAACAAAATAATAAATAATGTATAGGAGATAACAGTGACTAAATAACCATAACCATTATTTTGAATCAGCCTTATACTCGGATACTTTTAGGTTTGATCTTGTCGCCGAAGGGTCAAGTCAACTGGGTAAACAATTGACGTACCTTGAGAGAGAGGGTTAAAGCAAAAGTAAACAGACCTTAGATTCTTCAATCAAATTAGCAGCATAGTCATACTCAGTACAGTCATATTTATGTATCTAGTTATACATTTACAATCTAAAATTTCACTTATTCTCATCTTAATTTGTGTTGTAAGAGGTTGTGTGCTTGTAATCATCCAACAAGTCAATGGCCCTGGAGAAGAAGCTATACTTATGTATAATGATATTCACCATGGTTAAATGCAATAATTCTTGAGGTGGTTGTTCTAGGCATATCCAGTGAAGGATCTAACTCGTGTATCCTTTAAACCTGTATGTACTTATTGGCAGTTTTAAGAAATATTCCCTAAGTTTATCTTTAGTTTGTAGGCATCTTCTTTTAGTAACCATTCATGAGTTCTTCTCTTACCATCCCATTGCTGAACAAAATTACCTCATCAATGAATAACAAAATTTATGTAGCAACACACACATCCTCAATTGGATTCTACAACTATTTATTAAACACATCCCTTATTCTGTGTCCATATCAATTTTAGGTTATTAGGTATGCATCAATGCATTATGTTGTTTTCTAAGACTCTTTTGCGGACCACTTTACTAGATTGTGTAATGTTTATGATATTTTGTTTCTTGAGGACGGTATATTTTTGTGCTTATTAGTGTGTTCAAAAAATTAAATTGGATTTTAAGCTTGAATGTCTTTGGATCTTATTGTCTTTTATTAGAATTACAAATGATCAAATCTATGTGTTAATATTGCTCCTCTTCCCGATTCTTAAAGGGTGCTAGCTCAATGGAAGAGCGCCTGTTTTACAAGCAGGAGGTTGGTGGTTCGATTCCTCCATGCCCTAATGATATTGGAATGTATTTATAAAGGTAAAAAATGTAGTAGTGCAAGATGGATGCAATATTAGATGCAGCACTAAATGCAAAACAAGATGTAAAAGTGGACATCACACCAAACACAAAAGTGGATGCAAAATTCGACCTTATGTCAGATGCAAATATGGACATAAAAATGGATGTCACACAACGCAAAATTGGATGCAAAAAGAGACTCAACACTAGACACAATTAATGACTCAAAACTAGATGCAGTACTAGGTCCAAAACTAAACGCAACAGTAGATGCAAAAGTGGACTCCTAACTAGACGTAAAATTGGACATTAAATTGAGCACAAAATATGATGTATCGATGGACATGAAACTAGGTGTAACACCAGGTGCAAAAATGGAAGGAACACTTGGCGCAAACAAAAACTTAAAATGAGACACAATATTGGATGCAAGATGGGACAAAACATTGGATGTAAAACTAGACATAATATTGAATGCAAGATGGGATGCAACATTGGACACAAAACTAGATGCAATATTAGATACAAACATGGCTGCAAAAATGTTACGGAGAGAAATTCCTATGGATTGGGGTACCAAAACAGACAGCTAGACTCTAGAAATCAATCTTTCCCAATATGCAATAGAAGTAAAAACATCTAACACTAAAGGATCGAACCTCATACCTTATTCCGGACGGTTGAAGTAGATCCCCGTTGAGCTTTCCAATCTTCAGCTTGAATTGTTATAGCACGTCCTCAACAACAAGTAAACAATACAAGCATACTATATTTCATGGTGTTAGATCTATTCTAGCATATATAATCAATAATGTAAAATCATTTGACATATTCCAATGGATACACTATTCATTCAAATACACATTACTGGACAGGAAAATATATTTCTATTAATATGAATCAGAGATTACAAGTGACAACCTCTGACGGCATGTCTATGAACTGGAGAAACTGAATCCCCCACTTGGGCCTCCACCACCTTAATCCTCCATCACTTCGATAGCAAGCTTACAAGCAAAAGGCAATCTTGGGAAGAACACAATAGTGCTCCAAGGGACAAAGGGATGCAGACTCAAGCATAAGTTCTGGCAAGAATGGACTATAGTTTCGATACTCTCAATTCTCTCTTATGCTTTCAATGTCTCAATGGGTTCCTTATATAGATTTTCAAATGGATACTGAAAGGTCAAATCTGTATGATCTCAAGGCATATGGAAGGCCAGGAGTCATATGAGTCGGATCCAAGTCAAGGAACGCTCCAAAGGATTTTGGATTATGTACACATCCCGATGTACGCGACTATAGAGGGAATATCCGCATATGTACGTGGTTATCGGGGAAAAGGCCGTGTATATAATTTTTCTAATGTTTTTAGGGATGGTCAAGGATACATCAAAAGACAAAAAGTGGTCCATAGGGGCTAATGAGTCTGCAGCGGGACAGGGGAAGGCCATACAATGTGTGATTCACCTAGTGTGGTGAAATCCGCTATAACAGATGCCCCCTAATGTATGATATCAGAGGGGTTATACGATGGCCGAAATACATTATAAGTCCATCCCAGAAGTGAAGTGATGAAGGTACCCAAATGGAAGACCATCCACCCAATCAACATAATACCGTAATACAACTCTGCATATAACTGCGAATACATATAGCAGTCCTGGATACATAAGAGTACAATGGCCATGAATAGGCATGAAACATGATAACACATATGTGGTCATCACCACGTACAATATACATAGATCAGAATCTCCATGATGAAGATATATAAAGGACCATGATCTCCACAAAGGCTGAAGATATATAACAGATCAAGATCTCCATAGTGGCTGGAAATGTCTGACATATACTGGAACAAGTCACGAGAGCTGAAATCTCATGAACACTGGCACAATCAAGGAGGTAGCATATAGTGGATGCCACCAATCTAGAAGGTCTTCTACACACACCGCTACGAGTACATGTCCTACTATGTGAATATAGGTGTCGAGGTCGAACATAGTAGTCCACCGTCTGATTACCGGTCATTGATGTATACCGTTAACAGACGTGAGATCACCCACCAATAATGAAAATGGGAATCAAGGTACTAGAGTGCAAACTAACAAGTGTGAATAAATGTGTTGAGGTCGAACACTTGACAGGATCCATCGATCAGGGGACATTGATGTATTCCCGAAAACTGTTGATGGCGAGAGAACCTGCCACTGATGACTGCAAGTCTCAAGGCACTCACAATGACTCTAGACTCCAATCCCAGAGTAAATGATCTGAAGTCGATGGGATGAAATCCACTGGAAGGAGGGAATTAGGGCATCCCCCATCATCCAACATGAGGTACTCAGCAAGGCTGTATAATATGGAAGAACTCGATCATAAGGTGCAGGAACCAGGAACTGTACCGGGAATGGCCGACATGCAAAGTCAAGATAACTGAGGAATGGCCAACTCAGGTTTCAACTTCCTTTGAACAAGAGCATAACGGTGTATGGTGACTGAATGAAGGAAGGATAGACTCGATATACAAATTGGGACATCTCTATGACGTAGGAGGCATCAATAGAGGCTCCATAGGGACTGGAAGCTTAACCAGTCGGTGGAGATAAAACTCAGATAAACGAGTACAGCTCCTAAAGTCAAACTATAACCCAACCAATAGATGTGATATACAGTGCTCTGTTCGAAGGCGAAATGACTCGACAGCTACCAAAGATAATATCTTTTCTTGTCCAGCTTTTTGGTTTTTTGATTTTTTTGGTCTTTTTCAGTTATTTGAAAATCTTGAAAAAAGAATAAACTAGCTTTATAGTTACAAACTAGGAGGAGATGAGTGTCATGAGGGCAAACAAACTAGTTCCAAGCAGTGGAACATACCTATGCTCAATGCAAGGATACATGTGTAGGATATTGACAATCAGGGGAAAATCCCCTCCCGGTAAAAAAGGGAATCATGCTGCGAAGGATATAAATAAAGGCTCTGCATGGCTAGACATGAGACAAGCTCGGGCTATATGGATGAAACGCAATGTCAGGGGAGCCGGCATAAAGCTCAATAAGACAGGAAAAGCTCATGATAATGCATCCACAAATTGATACAAGGGAGTCTGGGGGGTCACAGCCAGCATAAGATCAAGAGGAGTATGAGGCTCTTGCTAAATGTCATGGCAATACTATACAATGGACTCCCACACCCTAAAGGGGGAAACATCGGCATGGGAACCAAATGCAAATAAGGCACTAACTAGGGTACCCATGTAAGGTGAGGCTCTACCACTCATATCATGCCACTTCTATAGCAACAAGAAGGTTCCGTGACATAATAGAGTGGGTTCGTACCTAAGGATATAGTGACATGGTCATAAGGTCATGAAAAATGCAAACGGTAGTGAACTTAACCTATATGCCAGTATAGACGTTATATCTGAGATCAGTACGAACGGGTCAATCCAAAGGCTAAAACGGTGCTGAAAACGGTCTTCTACATCACATATTATGTCAGAAATGGTCCAAAATGGTTAGAAACGGTCAAAACTATAGGAAAGGGGGTAAAAATTTTCAAATATTTGAAATTTTTTCTATAAATAGTAAAAAATAGAAATCATTTGAAACTTTTACCCATTGGAGCTCTGATTTTCAATTGCAAATTCCAGGAGATCCAGCCGGCGGAATTCACAACCGATTCTTCAAGGTATTTACTCATGTTCTCTGCTTGCATTTCAATACAATTTTTACAAGTTTTCATGGTCAAATGAGTTTTTAAAGGCCAAAATTACATGAGTGCTACGGCCCACATGGGTATCAAGGCTTTTTCCGCATATAGGGTTGGCTATATGCGGAAAAAGGGCTGGAAACTGCGTACATACGCGGCTGTTTTCAAAATAGCCACGTATAATGCCGCGCATAAGGATTTTCATGAATCTAATGGACATTTTGGTCAAATTCTCATGCAGGATGGTGCTAGAGTGGCGAGAACGCGAGCATGGTGACGTAGAGGAAGCAGTAAGGGCTGACATAATGGCTTAAGAGGCTCTAAGAAGATGCGGAATCTACAAGTTTTGGTGCCTAGGTGGCTTGAGGGCCAAACCAGGACTACTACAGATGCTTGTAGACTATTGGGATCCGGACTCAGAGTCCTTCCGGCTAAATGGCATGTCCCTCACCATTGAGGTTGAGGATATCTACTTTATCATAGGTCTATCATGGCGAGGTGAGATGGTGAACCTTCGTGCCCGAGGAGGGCCAGGTCATGGGCTGACTATCGACGAGTACATAGCTGTGTATTGCTACCCAGAGATGGAGAAGGTGGGGAGCCAAGTCCCCATAAACGCTATACAGGTACTGGGCCTAAAGGCCATCTTACTGATGCTGGGCAGGATAGTAGGCTTAGAATCACTCCATCAGGCCTCTCAGCCACTAATGTTCTATGCAGTGGAGTGCATGACACCGACCATATATGACTAGAGCACTTCACTGCTGAGAAACATGAAACATCAGCTCAGTGAGTGCAAGGCAGGTAGGATACGAAACTTTGGGTTCAACAGTATCTTGAGCACGTTTTTCTTCGAGCGTGTTCCAGGATTGAGCCCTAGAGTGGTTGTTCCTCTCCACGGGGTTCGAGATCCGGCCCAACGACGTTGGGCAGACGTGATGCACAGACCGGGGGGTGGTAGGGTGGCCAACCCTTATCTAGTAGACTTTTTTCCATGGTGGCGATGACAGATTGTTGCCATAGAGGACTACCCTTATGCAGGGATAGACTTCCGGGGAGATCCGGACATGCCATTACCACCAGGATCAGCATATGGAGACATAGGTAACGAATCTCGACCCTTACTCTTTTTAAAATTTTTGAATTATTTAATTTTTTTGTGTTTTCTTGATTATATGGAATCAAAAAGACATGGTTTTTGGTGACAATACATAATGACATCTACCATTCATGTGCAGATGTGGGACCACGGCGACCAGAGGGCTTCCCATGTCATAGATGGAGGGGAAGATGAGACGATATCACCGGTGTGGATGTGGAGCGAACGCTCCAAAGCATCCATACCAACTTCGTGCGACTAACTCACAGGATTCCCATGGCGCAAGTCGAGGACTTGCCTGAGGCTATGCAGAGACAGGTGGTGGG